>JABFQM010003549.1:0-11474 GCA_022816865.1 Zelostemma sp. ZL-2020
GACGTCGTGAAAAAAGTAAAAAGACACGTTTCTCCCTCGAAGCTCAGTAAAACTACGTTGAAAACAATACGTGTCGAAAAAGAAGGGAATATTTAGAATTCGGGAATGCCAACTCGGAGTTTGGCACTTAAAGATATACGCGTATAAAAGGATAACGTTTCTGCACATCTACTCATTCAAAGTACGCAAAATGTAGGCAATTTCAAAACAGATTGCGAATTACCACAAATGGGAACACCATTCATGCAATTGCGATAATCCAAGTTGAAAATTCGAACGGGAAACTCGTACAGTGTTCCAAGTTTACGTCGAATTTCTACAATCGCGCAAAAATGGCTACAACTTTCTTCAGAAACGATTGCATTATCTGGAAAAACTTGTGGTAGAGGAACGACGGGATCTTTTCATCAGAAGATTGTCTTAAATATTCCGATGAGTTGTTGATTGGCGGAGACGTGGCGAATTAACACTCGCAAAGTCGCACAAGTCGCAGAGGGAAATACGGGATTGGTAAAGGGCTGGAGAAACGGAGCAGACGGCGGCGGTGACGACGGTGAAGGGTCAAAGACTAGGGAGTTGTTGCTGGCTGGCTGGCTGGTGCAAGCCGGCAGCGCAAAATCTCAGGGGCTGGATTCTAATTAAAGGAAGGATAGCAACTGCAGAAATTAGCCGGAATTTGTCGGTCGAATGGCATTGGCACGGCTCTCGTGTCGGCGCTACTGCTAATTAAACGCTATCAATGAGTGTAACGCCAGTGCTAACGCGTACGGTAACGTTGGCCCTAACGTTTCCTTCGAGCCGTGTAATCCCGTCTCTCTCTCTCTCTCTCTCTTCTGTATCCGCATCTCTGTCGATCTATCTACCTATCTCTTGCTTTTCCTACCGGTGACTTGACTAACGAGAGACGTTAATCGTCGATATTGAAACGCGTTTGGCGCTGCCGAAGATAACGTCTCGTTTCGCTGAGCAGCCCCTGCATACTTGAAGCGTTAAGCTATGGAAGCCGTGATTTTCATTACGGGAATGGCAAATGGTGCATTTATTTGTACCATTTGTCTCGTCGAAATCCTTCGCCGTTCGCGTGTTTATAATTTATTTCTAAAATTTGTACAACGAATTCGGGAAGCTTGTAAAAATTATTCCGTTACGTTTGAAGTATGTTCGCAAAATGAAATGAAACGAAACGGAACGAAGCAATTAAACACATTTCACGGAGCTCAAAGTTGAGAATGATTGAATAAAAATTGAAAAAAATTACAAGGCGTTATACGCATCGTTTGAAGTTGTAATTAGGTTCCATCCTGTAAAAGATGGAAAAGTTGGTTCTCATTTCACTGGTATTGAAATTCGAAACGACCGTGAGGTACGACTAATTGTAAAAGCTGATCAATAGGAAAAAAAATGCCAACTCTTATTCGAAACACGAAATACAGTTCTGGCAAACGATTCAACATTTAAATGAGCGAAAAGCGCTGTTCGAGCTATTGTAAATTTTATGCCGAAATCACTATCAATGAAGCGATTTCCTAATTGAGAGTGCAAAATCCGGTATTTGCAATGTTGGAACGAGAGCTTCTGAAATTTTAATCCTTGAACCGTTACGCTGAAAGTTTAATCGCATTCCCACATTAAATGGCTTACCGCGGACGGCTTTGAAATAGCTATTTAATACTGATGCAGTATGTCACCAAAACCTGATGGCGGCTTCGTATCTGGCCGTATACAAAGAGAAAGAAAAAAACCCTGGCTGGCACTACATTATTCCTTAATTGAAAAAGCTCCATTCTCCGATAAATTCTCACACTTTTAGAAATGTGTCTGTTAAAAGTAAAGCAAATCTACTTGCCCGAAGCAGGTTTTCAGTTTGACACATAGACAAAAGCGGGAAGTAGAACATTTTCGTCGGAAACAGAATTTCTAAGAAAGCGATTTCAATACTGACGAGAAGACTTGCCAATATCGCTTCCTCGATTTGGCTAAATTGAATTGTATGAAGAATTAAAATTCGTCTAGTTGTATCGTTGTACTCTGAAATCATCGGAGACCGACGCAATGGAAAACACTTTGTAATTTCGAGTGGGTTGGTTTAGTTTGGTAGGTAGAAGAGAAGAATATTGCCGAAGAAAAGGGTAAGGGAAGGCATTTTGACTATAAATTGAATTAACGCCGCTCTGGCATCATCGGCCGCTAATCCATTTTCGACGTAATCCTATTCTAGTCTCTCGAGTATAACACGGCGCTGGATGGTGGCAGTATAAGTATAGAACGCTGGTTCTTTTACCGTTCTTCTTGCAACTCTCGGGGACTTGGCAGTCTGGCTGCAGGGTGAAGAAGACAACGGAAGCGTGAGGTGAAAAAGAAGAAGAAGCGGGATGAAAAGCGAGATAGCAGATGGATAGGCAAGAGGAGCAGGTGAGGCTCGAGGGGAATGGCCCGGACGAATCGGATTGCCGCGACTCTGTTTGCCAAAAAGACGTGCCAAGCTGTTGCTGCTGTCGCTGCCGATGTCGGCACACTGGGAAAATATAGCATTAACGACATTACTGACTCCCCGACGTCGGTAATGGCTTTGAGAAGGTTAGGCGGCGACCTTTCTCTCTTTCTCCCTCGAGCGACTTGCGACACGCGAAAATCTTCGACTTTTACGTTCGGCCAAGAGTTTTTCCACTTTCTCGCTTACTTTTACTGCTTTATTTGCTGGCCGAAGAGCCAAAAGTTTCTGCAAACTTTAAGGAGATACATTTTTAACATTACAGTTTCAAACATTTTATTGTTCAGATGCTTGAACATGCGCCGAGAGAAATAATTTATCGAAATTTACTATCCTCGTAGTTGCGAGTATAACGCTAAAACTCGAGTTAATATAGTTCGTGTAGCAGGTTAGGCATTTTTCACGTGAACTTTCAGTTCTTGGATTAAAACACAGAAATCTGTTCTTCTGTCATGCTATTTTTCAAGACTGCGCGACTAGCTTTTACTTTCATACTTTTCATACATGACGGAGCTTCCCAAGTACCCTCAATTTTCACCGTGTTGAGTCTAATTTGCCTCTGACTCGCTAAGTAAACGTCACAAGATCACATGGAAGAAACTCAATCTCTATAAAGTATACGTGCCTTGGTTTCAGACTTGAACATACGAAAAACCCTTTTAATCTCGGCTACGAAGTTCGTTTCCTGGCGCTATTTTAGAAGATCAATTACTACCTTCGTTCGAAACTACGCAAATTATCTTTGTATACAATGCCTTTGATGCTGCATTAAGTATTATTTACTTGTTTCAGTTGCTGAATTTTACGAATTACCTAATTCAACACGTAAACAGCGTGCAAACTTCAATTATTGCGTAAGATTTTTTTATAAGCGAATGAGAAAATAATGCTAGAGAACGAATTCCAACAACGGAAATATTTTCAAGTAGCTCGAAATGTAATATTACAAATTACGGAACGAAACGAAATCCACGAGAAAAGGAAAGAAACATTGATCGAATTAACGTTTCTGCAAAGATTTCTCATCACGGCTTGCGTGCTTTAAATAATTAACATCACTTTCAATACGAAAGCGTGTCATTTTCCCAGATGAGAAATTGAAGTCACTATAGAAAATGTATAAAACGTTGGGAATTAAACTCGAATTATTCTCGGAATTATCTGGGTCTGGGAAGGATCGATAAAATTGCTCTAATGTAATCCGCAGTAAAGTTTCCGAACGATCAGAGTTACCATCGAGGATTAGGTGTCATCGAACATGAAGCAATCCTTATTAAAGTATATATACGTAGTTCTCTAACGCTGAAAATTATTCGATCGAAATAAAATATTTCAGAGAGAGAGAGAGAGAGAGAGCAATAAACCCGATCAATTTTCAATTCAATTCCAATCCCAATCCTCTTTTCCAAATTTCCTCGTAATTATTATTTACAGAGGTGAAAAGGAAAGCTTTCAATTGATTCCGTTGGGAAGGGTATTTGCTCGAAATAGGTTAAAGTGACAAACTACATGAAACAGTAAATTGATTGCCGTTTGACTAATGTCTCCAACTGAATAGCCGAAACGCAGCACGACAATAATTCTGTTCCGGTGTAGTGCGTGTGACATAATTCATTCCCATTTATAATGCACTGCCAGGCTTTTCATTCAATGCGCGCCTTGCCAGTTTTAGGGGCATGCAGTAGCTTACGTTACTGCTGCTGCTGCAGCGCATACGCATTTACTCGTGGCTTGGCCCTGAAATTGAATTACTGCACGTTAACCCTGCTACCTCGAGCAGGGAATGTTGTCATTCTTCTTTTCCTCGCAAAATTACATTTCCTGGGGCGAACGTGCCTACCATCTTGCAATTTGTTGACCTTTCGAACGATAAAAGTTTATATCTTTGGCAGACTACGAGCGTTGGCTTTTTTTCCGATGCAAGCAGAAGTTATGAAATGGAGAAACATTTTTTTCCGGTGAATAGCGGGGAAACGCTTTAAACACGGCGTTTATTGAATCGCTTATTCGAAGTGAAAAAAACGAACGCGGAAAACAAAACAGAAAACGGGCCGCTCTCAATGCGAGGGGTATAATGAATTAGAAAATAAACCTGTGCCATCGTGTACCTAGTATCGCGCATTTTTCAACAAAATGCCAACATTTACTACACCCCATACGACGAAATCATCGCAATGATTGCTGTCGCAAAGAATGTTCGCCGGAAAAATGTGAGCTGCGATAAAAGCTGCTTGCATAACGCTATAAAAATAAGAGAGCTCTGATGAAATTATACTTTACGACAGCAAGTTTTACGAGGACAAACACAAGTATTTGGCGAAAAAAACTGTCCCGAGATGAGACGTTGAAGCTCGCGCGTATAATAAATTCGGCCTCGAAAATGAAGAAGAGCCCGGGGCCGATATTAGGATCGCCGCGCTCGCCGTGCTTTCAACTTTACCTACATCGACTTTTTTTGTTTTTCCCTGGCTTCCGCGTACGTACCGATGCTGGCCAACCGACGCTTGTTCCAATTAAATTTTCCCCACGCGAAATATCCGCCGCGTTCAACTACCGGCCGCGTCCTATGAAATAAAATTCGTCGCTTCTATCTCTCGATTCGAGAGTAAGCTCAAATTGCGGGGCAAAAAAATGGTAAAAATGAAGGTGAAAGAAAAGAGATCAGAAGAGACCATGGATGGAATAACGTGCCGGTTAATAATACCTGATGACCTTCTTCCTAATTTGCAATTCCGTTGATTCATTTAGGAGAGGAATTTCAGAATCACAAAAAAATATGAACAAAAATAACGTGTTCCTGGAATTATCTACACGAATGAGTGGTGAATTGAAAAAACCAAGTCTTTGTCCCCGTAATGATAATTCGAAAGTGATGGGAAACGAGTAAACTCACGATGTTTCTCATTATATCGGACGAGAATTCACCTCTCTTATACTCATAAAACTCCCGAGCATAATACTTCAATTACAAGAGTGTCACGTTCAACACCCAAGAGTCTCTTTGATTTCCACGATGCGCGTTGTTTTATTTCGTCAGAAAAATGTAAGCTGCAAAATTTCGTCTACGTTATAAAGATGATGATAAATTATTAGCCGAACGTTGAACAATAATGAGGTAACTTTCGCGCGAAAAATGTGTAACATTCGTTATAATTGCATAAAGTTTGACCCATCAGGCAAATGAAATTACTCGGCGAGTAACGAACAGAGAAAACCTAATGAATAGGTTCACAGTCGAATCAATCAGCGTGTTTCACGGGGAATAACGTCGTCACGTGGCGGCGTTGCATTGATGAACCATGCGCGGCTGCGGCGGTGGCAGCGGCGATGACGCGAGAAAGAGAGAAAGCGAGCTTTCGACTCGAAATAATGAGGTCGCACCGAATGCAACAGAGCTGCTTATAAGCCGCTGCCCTCCGCAGCAGCAGCAGCAGCAGCAGCAGCAGCAGCAGTGTTTTTACCTGGAAATAACTCGATGAATAATCCGGCTACAAGTTTTTACGAGATGCTTTTTGCTAATCAGAAATCCCATAACGGCTCCTCCTGGCAGAACGATAAATCGGAGAGATACGAAACAACTGAGAACAAAAACGAGAGGAATACGAAAAGACGGGAAAAAGCCCATTTCGTTGTAGGAATTCGTGGAAAAACTACAGCGCGAATTAAAAATGATCTGCGTTTTTGACCATTTTTTCGATTAATTCAGGTTCAACTGATTTATCTCGATGGAAGGAAAAAGTATTATAATAATTGGAAGAAACCCAAACGCAACAGGTTAATTGGCACTGTTAAATGTTTGTTACTTGCGATTTGATAGAAAAATGCTACCGAGGGATCGAAGATGCAAACTCGAGTATAAATGAATTAGTCAACCGTGACGGAAGCGCAAGAGCTTTTTTCCGTGATCGAGGCCCTTTTTCCTCCATTGTTTGCTTCGCGCGTTTGTTCATCCGAGGTACTTGACTTGCTTGTCCGCAAACCATCTTGTCTTCTCGTCTCGTTCGAAGCTACCCCAAACATAAATCACCCTCAACCTCGTTTAGGCAGAGTAATACCGGTTGAGGATGAATTTCGCTAAGCCCAGCAAACATCATATTCGATAATGAATTGATCATACTTGGAAAACTTGTTTCCATGAGCTATAATGAATTCATTATTACCTTAGCGTCATAATGATCTTTTCTTTCACCGAGTTTTAGCCAGTTTAGCGTAGTTTTCTAATCAGATAAAAAATGACAAAAGTCTCGTAATAATTCAGGGAAGAAACGTTCGAAATGATGCGTCATGTGAGAAGCTTCGCTTTTGCGCCGCAAATTGGCTCCGAGCGAGCACCAAGTTTTGATCCTCCTCCGACTCCCTTGGAACATGAATTTATGGAATTTTCTGTTATTTCTCAAGCATATCGAGTTCGGCAAAGGTCTTGAAGCGTATAAAGAAATACGGAAATCGGCTTTTTCAACGCTTGAAAGCAGTCCACGGAGACTATTTTGAAATTCGACGAGTGCGGTTCTCAATGCGATTACAGGAATACAGTGAGAAGCGTTCGCCCGGAACGAACCTAACATTCGTCTTTCACGAGCGTGGATGAGAGGAAGGGGAGTATTTTATGGAAAGTCGTAAAAAGCTTTTCCGGTCTTGTACCGCCCCACTTGTACTGGTGGGAATTAAACGTGCGACGTCGCGCGTGCCACGATTTTTGCATTAATTGCAAGTAAAGAACGAAATATGCCGCTTCATTTGATTTCACTACTGAAATTTTGCAAGTGTACCAATAAACCGAGTTAGTCCCTTTTGTGAATTCCGTTGATAAGTGTCCATTAAAGAACTCCTCATTCAGACGAGACAGATTGGTTCAAGGTCGTTTGTCCGCTACAATGCAAGGAAAAAGTAACGCGCCGAGTATCAGCGCAATAGGATTACGTGCGAAGAAGTTTGGTGTGAGCCTGTACTCAAAACGCCGTCACACATGGAAAAGTTCTATCCAAACGCGCGTACACCATGAAATCAGTCCACTGACGCGTCAAATCTCTGACACACTTTTTCATGTTTCCCGTATATTTTTATAACGGAACGATCGAAAAATTCGACATTATTTTTGAAATATCCGTAAAACTATCCTATATATCCTGCTAGTTATTAACGAAAATCTCTCAAAGCGTTTATAAAAACAACGGCAGTAACACGGTGCTTGATTATACTTTGCGTACAAAAGTTACTGACTTTTATCAAAGTTTTCCCAGCTTCAAGACGACTGATCTTCTTTGCGTCGCGTTATCAATTAGAAATATCGGTTATTCATAAAAAGAACAAAATTTAAATGTTTCTGTCGACAAACTACCTTAATTATTAATTTCTATCGGCCACTTTCAATCATCATCATTTTCATTCTTATAATGTTACACGACTGGTAAAAAAGTTCTATGAGAGCACGCGAATAATGGATATTGGCAACTGGTAAAACGGCAATGTATTCGCGTTTTTTCCTTTCTTCTTCGCGTTGTTTATCTGTACGTCGTTCGCACGCATGGGAGAGTATTCAGCCATCGTATAGACACCACCGCCGTCAAGAGCACGTGTCGACACAATGGTCAATTTAAAAATTTACGCTACAAGGGATTAACGCATTTTTTGCACGAGACCGAACAAGCGAAATGCGATAGGCAAATTGAACAAAACTGTGTTAAAATTCTATTTCATGGCGCTACATTTTATTCGTTTCATTTTGCCGGGTTCTGCTGTCATCACGGTGCAATAAATAAATGAATTCCTATACGCGTGTTCGGTGCGTTGACTGGTGCCGGAATTTCATTGAATCAAAACGAGACCAAAATTACGCTCTGTTAATTGCCGGGACAAACCGCGTCAACTATTCCAAATTTCGAGTCACGTAACGTTTTTGCTAATCAGGGATACAAGAACGCGAATCCCAACTTTTCGCGATTTTTCTTTTCAACGTTTTAACTTTTGAAAATTAATATAAAAAGCTACCGAATATGAAAGTTGTATTTTGTTTGAGCTGAAACGAATTTTACTTTTAATTCGAGGGAAATTCAGCTCATGAAGAAATAATCATCAACGGCACACGTGCTCGGGTTCACTCGTTATCGACTATAAAATAACCAGTCGTATCGTTAGTAATGTATTGAATGTGGCCGTACGTTTCCATGGAATATCCTGTTCCCGCATGAATAGCTTGATCGTGGCCGAATTATTTTGGATCTCGCGAACGTTAATGTACCGCGGAGTGAAAAGTAATGCCAAAATTTCACACAAATTGCATAAAAATCTGATGTAATTAATAACGTTAGCAATGACGGAAACGAATTTTCAATTGTTAATTAGCAAAGTGCTTTTTCCACTCGCCGATGGCAATCCTTTTTACTAATTGAAATTCTTGCTGTTTTTTCTTTGACTTTCTCTTATTTACTGACAGGAACGATGCGTTCTTATTAAACTGCAATTGCTGCAATAACTGCGATAACTCGAATGAAATTCAATAGATCCCACTTGATTGCGCGAGTTGATAAATTAGACAATACGTAGGTAATTGCCAAATGCGAATGTCGCTGCGAGCAAATTCCGTTCTTGGATCGCGCACTTAATTTCGGGAACATGTGGCTATACGTTCAAACACTCATAATCCATAGCGGTTTGAAACATTACTGAACAATTTGCAAACCCTAGATACTCGAGCGCACTGTTAAAAAGCGCCTACCTACCTTGAGAGTTCCGTATCTAATGGGTTTGCGGATAATACCAGCTGTGCGTTAATCACTTTTTTCCTTTTTTTCTGTCACTTTTACCCAAAGTGTCTTTCCGCCAAAAATATCATTAATTTCTCCCTATAACTCGCTATTGTCAAACTTACGAATAAAAAGCTTTTTTTCCACACTGCAAAATTATGGACATGGAAAACATAGTTATCGGATAACAAAACGTCGCTGCTCTTTAATTAGCATCGACGCACCTCTCGCGTTTAATTTGATAAGGGACGCGGACTTGCAATAAAAATTAATGTCTTTGGGTGGGGCATGCCCAGCGTGTTTTCGCGGAAATTGTTTCAATCCACGACTTGGTTGTAAAATGCTGTCATGAAGCGAGAACGTGACGGTGGTAAAATGTTTCGTTATTTTTTTCCTGCATTATTTTTGCCGCCTCTTTGTTGAATTAAATTTTACGATTCCGCTGTGAAATTCGAGATGAAATTCGATTTCTTCAATTGAAGTGCAGGAAAAAGGAAATAATTGCAGGCGGAATTGCTGCTCGCTACTCTCGTGAAAAGTTTGCAGGAGCTGTCAGGGAAAAAAGAGCAAGTCTACGCATGAAATCTCTGACAGATGCTGAAAGTCGCATTTAACGCTGCCAGGTCGCAGTATATGGGCTTGGGATCGCGTGTCGGCGTGTTAACGTCTAGCGTTGCCTAGCTAAAGTGACATAGGAGAAAGAATGCAGAGAAATAAGACGAAGGAACGGGGTAACGAAGAAAAATCAAATATCCAACAATTTTCCGAATCTGATAAAACAGGAAAGCGACGCATGAGAAAGAATTCGTTTCGCCGAGTTGGAATTGCCAACCTTCAGTTAATGTTTAGCATTGCCCGACGTGAAGAGAAACTTCTGAAATACTTTGCGGTTAGGTTATTGAATGCAGCTTCTTCCGATCTCGTATAATATACCGACATTCTCGAGGAAATATTGACTTATCAGCACGAAAATTTCTTCGCCGATGTAAAATTCATTTCGTTCGGATAATATTTCAAAAGTTGCTCAAGTTTCGGATGAGATTATCCAATATTACATAAACTATTTTGATAAATCTTATTACAACTTTAGACGCGGTAGTCCGGTAACGAAAACTCCGTGGTACATTCTTCGGCAAAGATTTAAATGTTTCACCCCTAAAGTATAAAGCCGGTCGATAAGTTTAATTCAGTGTAGCGAGAGTCTCGCTGGGAGATGAAATCGCTTCAGAAGTTCGAAACGTAGACGAATCTTTATTTTGGCTATTTTTTTCAATCGATTCTCTAGCTTCCGAAACAAAAAAAATGTTGAACGCACGTTGAAAACGCGCGTAACCGATTCGTCGATTTCGGACGACGAATCGGCGATGATGCATTATAAATACCTTCCATGTTTGAAATGTATTCACCGCGTTCGAAGCCACAGTTTTGAAAAGTGAATAAATGAATAAATACGAGCTTATCTGATGTTAGATATTTAAGGGCATGAAATATCGATGCGGTAAAATATAAGTGAAGAAGGGAGAAGGGGCGCTATTAGCCAATCTTTTCGTAGGGTTGACCATGTGTTAACAGATAACGCGGGCATGGCGGATTTGGTTCAGCACCCTCGGATTTATATATCATACGTCCAGTAGTCCCTCGCTATTCCAATTGACCGCTTTTCCAAAGATACCGACTTCATTCATCCACATTCAAGAGTCGCATGCGAGCCAACATATGTATTATGAGTACCACCTCACAAAGTCCTGAAAAATAAAACTTGATTTTCCACATACGGAACATCCAAATTCGGCAGGTGATGGCCGTTTTGCGGTTTCGCCCACGGTGCAATTATTCTGATCTGCTACATGAAAACCATTCAACAGAAAAAAAAAAGTGAACTCCGGGGAGTAGATTTCTGTTTCCGAGAAGAATATTCTTCTTCCCGCAAGACGAAATCCACTTGTGCCAATATCAAACAGAAAACCCGCTTCAGGCAAGCAAATTCTGTTCACCTTGAATAGGGATGTCTAAGAGTGCATGTAACGTAGAACTGAAAGAGTTTCATCGAGAATTCCCGAGCTTTACATAATCGGATAATCGCATGCCACTGGTTAATATCCTGGGAACGATCAAAGGATCGTTCACCGATAGCATCAGTGCCCTTCGGCTCGAACGAACGTGTTGTGTCAACTAGAATCAGCCTGTAAGAGACTCCGGGCATGTTCGGTCTACAAAACCGGCCTTAGAGAGTATACTTC
>JABFQM010003550.1:0-11472 GCA_022816865.1 Zelostemma sp. ZL-2020
GGGGGGGTGGTGGGGCGGGGCGGGGGGGGGGGGTGTGTGCGCGGCCGCGCCGCCCCCGGGAGAGGGGGAAAGCGGGGGTGGAAAGAGGGTGGCCTAGCGGGTGGGAGGCGAGAAAAGCCGGCTCTCGAGGCTGATTAAGTTAATTGTTAACAATTATCCCGATTTCCTTGCAACCCCTCGGCTTTGCCACCCCCTCGTTCATTCAATCTTCTATAATACGCAACCCCCCGTGGCCTCGAAATATATTTTCGTTTTGCAAAGCTGGCATAGCCGGTTTTCTTTTAAACGAGGGGACACGCGACACTGCATTAAACGATTTTTTCCGTCTGCAATCGCGATATCTTCAACAGAAAAATGAGAATTTCCCTCGCGGATTATTTTTTCAGGAAATTCCGAGCGCTTTTGTACGAAATGGGTAAAAAGAAGCTTAAACCCGAGGAGCTCGAAATTTAATTTCATAATTGTTGTTAATTATTTCATCGTCGCTGAATAGAGTCTGGCGTCCAAGTGCTCGCGAAACTCCCTCGACGATGCTCGTTGCTCAAAGGGCGCGTAATGAAGCTCGACTCTGGATTTAATAAGCAAATGACACCGCACAATAAGCAATTCATTAACTTTGCGAGGCGGAGCGTTTTTTCGGGACAAAAAAATTTGTTTCCAAATTGAAGCTGCAATCCCTGCAATCTGGGATGACTTTGCAAGGTCATTTGTTCATTTCTGTGCGTTTGAAAAGTGGCTTTCATCGAGCATTCGGGGAAACGGAAGAGTCAAAAATACGTAAATGGGGTATAGTACTTATTTGGGTAAAATTCGCTGGAAAATGAGGGGAAAAAATCGGGGCCGAGCGTATCCATTAACACCGGGCATTGGCGGAAACGATCGATCGACGGACTTTAATGTCGAAAAATGGGGTAATTTCGCATCTGAAATTGGTAGCCGGGATTTCCTAGATTGAAATAAAGTGGCCGTGGCACCACTGCGCCAGGCGGATCATTTAGCGGTTTTGTCGAGCGACGGCCAATTGCCGGCATTGTCGCTTGGCTGTACCACAATGGGCCAATCGGAATGCTCTGTCTCTCTTCAACTGCTCGCTCCCTCGGCCCTCATCGCTCGCGTTATACGTACGATCTCCCAGGCCCCCTCAACCCCCCACCCACCACCCTCTCTCTCTCTTATACTGGGGTGTCAGATAGTTACGCTAATCGACTAACCAATTTTCCTGCAATAGAAAAGTCATTCCGCCAGTCCTCGACGGATGCGTGGTAATTTAATCTTTTATCGCAGATCGAGGCGAAATTTTCATGAAAAACACCCCCCGGATAATCATTTCTTGACTCTTGACAATGCTTCGTGATTAGCGAAATCGATGTTTTCATTTTTTCGAAATATCTCATTCGTTAGCGCACAATTGAACGCAGTTTATTATCGGGGACGAAAATCAAAGGCCGACGCGCGCGAAATTTATCGAATCCCCCGGATTTGGCGTTTATTAAACGTTGTTTACGCCAAAGCGCGAAAACACTTTGAAAATAAATTCCGCGGTGCAATCACCGTAAGGGAATTGATGAATTTCGTGATCAGCGCGCTATTGTTCGACAGAAATTACGAATGAAACTCGTTATATTCGGGAATAAAATGCGTTTTTTACCTGTACGCGGGCTTCGGAAAGGTCGAGACTCATGGCCAATTCTTCCCTGGTGAAAACGTCTGGGTACTGGGTCTTCTCGAATGCGCGCTCGAGCGCGTGGAGTTGGTAAGTCGTGAACGTCGTGCGCGACCTTCGGACTTTCCTCGGCCTGTCCTCGGCGTCCATTTGATCGTGCAATGAATCCACCAACTGTTCGTCGCCCAATTCTCTGGTTACTTCGTCGGACGGGGCCGCGTGCTCTGGAAGAAAAAAAAACGAATCGTTTCGCTTTTAAAAAATAAAAACATCCGGGGGCTCTCGATTCGAGATTTCCAAGCATTCGCGTTAATTTGCAATCCGAGTCAGGGTATTAAAGTACGAATGCAGATTTGCGATGGAGAATGCAACGATTTAGAGCTTCGGAAAAGTCCGAACACTCCAAAAGCTAATTGAAACAGAATATTTTTTTAAGCCGTTCGCATCTCCCGATGCACTCGATGCGCTCGATGCTTCGACGGCTTTGCCAATTTTTAAGCCTTTTTTTTCGAAGCGAAATATTGCCGAAATATTGCGCAGGCAAAACTCTCCGGCGATTATTCGACTGGGATTTTCGAGGGCTAATTTCGAGCGATGATTTGAAAACGTTCGTTATCAATTACAGAATGAATTTACGCGACTGTGACTTTTCGATCTTTGCTTTATCGCGTTACGAACATGAAAAAATGAGGACGTGTATGAAACGACGCGCAGTCGAGAGCGCAGGGATTAATCCTAGTTGAATGGAGAGATTTTAATGTTTTTATGTCGGGGCACAATGGGAGTCCACTCGATGCCAAGCTCCCCATCACTTTTTATTGAATCTACACGTTGTCGGGGATGATGCATCACGAAATTAAACATGTATTTACAATGCGAAATAGACTGAAATCCTTGCATATTGGCACTTGATGCCTGCAGATTATCCAAACTTATACATGCTGTTGACAAATGGCGCGTTCGAGTGCTTGTCGATCCCAAGGAAAAATGAGATTTTTCCACTCAAACATTTTTATTCTTCAATTTGTATCGACATTTTTAATTTCTAAAAACCCTTGTTATCGAAGATAAGTTTGGCCCTGCCAAAAATTACCATTCTTCACAACTTTTCCATGAAAACTGAAGATTTTCGTTCTTTAATTTACACCGAAATTTTAAAAATCATTGAAACAGAAACTGAAATAAATAATTGCGTCATTCGGAATTTAATCTTACGCGATTTAAAAGTCATAGTTAACGGTTACAAATACAGCTACAAAAATCACCATTCGTTACAGTAAAATGTTGAAACAAAGTTGCGAAAAGCAGATCAAGGAGATATAATTTAATTTGATATTGTTACTTCTCAAGGGCTGATTAGAAAAATATCGCGACCGCGATGTTAAGCAATTCATGAACTCGGAGCAAAAGTTGAACGGTAAATAGTTATTTTCATAAAAATAGCTGGCGCAATTTATCGCGCGTGTCGGCGAGTAGCATTGCATAGATTCACGCCACCGATTCGCGAATCCGCGATGACCCATTTACAAATAACACCGGCCTCCCGCTCATGAATGAGCGAGCTTACACGACGAAGCAATATTTCGCGCGTTAAAACACCCCCTTGCTACTACGTTAAATGCAAATTGCAGTTGCTCGGCAAATCGATCGTTATCTCGACTCATCTTTCCATTTTGTTAAACAAACGGTGCATTTTCGGAACGAAAAGAAATGTTCAACTTTCGCTTACCATCGTTTTTCGCCAAAATTCGATCGATCGTGTACATGCTTTTCTGGTTGAAGGTCTGCGTCATTTTGAACAAAAAGTTGAAAGCACAGGGGTAGTTTCGTCACTGTTTAAACACTTGAACGAAAGAAAAAAAAGGGTCGAATTTCGCGCTGTCGAGACACGGAAGTTTCGCTTCGGAGCGAGAATGCGGCAGTCGAGGGCGCAACACGAACTGGTCGGTCTAAACTGGTCGTCGGAGAACACGAGACCAGCCCTTAATAACGCCAACATGATTCCCACCCTAGCTCCCCGACACCGCCATATTAGCCCAATAGCCAATGAGCGACGAAGCTTTTCACGCAGGCCACACTGTGATCGCGAGTTGAATGAAGCCTGGGCGGGGAGTATTCTGTCCTTCCGCGTAAATTCGCATCTCCCTCTCAGATTTTCTTTACCCTTTTCCATGACTCTCGTTTGCATCTACCTTTATTAACTCGTGTCCTAGGCTCGTCTTTTTTCCCCCGCGACCCGCGCGAACTCGGCAGAGAAACTTACTTTGATATTTTTGCGGCCTCGTATTAATTCGAGGCGCTAATTTTTTTTTCTAAAACGAATTTTGTCGTTTTTGAACTTTAATTTGCATGTTTCTCTGGTGCAGGCATGGAAAAAATCAATTTCAGATTAACTGGTCGTTGTAAAATTCGGAAAGCCAATGAAATTCCCATGGAAAAAGAACTCTAATCAGATTCTACAAATTGTAATCGCATTCGTATCGAATATAATTTTTAGAAAACTTTTATTTCGATTTTGTGACTATTTTTGTACTTCATGAGATTTTATCGAGATTAAATTATTATTTTCAACCGTTTTATTACGCCGAAATCGAGTTACCTTTTATTTTACTCGAGAAAAAACCAATTAAAAAAGTAAAAATATCATTTTCTATCGACGAAATCTTGTGCTAAACAAAGAAAATTTCTACGCATCGAAATTCTAAAATTACGAGAGATTTCGGGTTTACCGGTACATTACCAGTTTCACTAATCCCCATTAAGCAGTCCCATAAATCTGAGAAGAGCATCAAAAATTAGATGGCCCTAATGGAATTCAGTAGGGGAGGTGATGATTCATTAACTATTATTGTCTCCCTGTCACCTTAAATAAAAGACGTTAAAGATTGTATCTTTGGGGCTACCAGTTGGACAACCATTCGAAAGAAATTAAGTCTCGGACTACTGGTATACATTTATCTTTAACCTTTTCTTTCCTAATTGATTACCCGCCGATTCCTATCCTTCCTCCATTTTACGCGTGATTTCTTCATTAAATTAATCGGCAGTTAACGAGAAATTAATTTCAGACACGAAAACCTTTAAAAAAATTATTCATTGTTAAAAAAGTTCGACAATTCAAACAAACTTGTGTTTTTTCTTCGATTGTCCTGTGGGAATTGGTAGCGCTTATGCAAAATGTTCAAAGGGTTATTTTTTAGCGGACTAACGGGACTACGTCACGGGTTTTTCCGATTTTGCCGTTTCCACTTGTTCTCATTTATGTCGAGCCACAAGAAGGGCCCAATAACAAAACGTTTCTGACAGAAATCTTTCGTAAAATGCGATTAGACCCTCATAAAAACTTCAACGTATCATTTTTCTTCTATGTTATTCTAATGTTCGATTCCCTTGATACCGAAATATTGGTCCCAATTATCAAAGGGGCCATAGTTTTCTGTCAAACAAGAATGGACAGGCAGGAGGATGACTGTTTGGGTACGTACGGATTATTCTTGGTCACAGAATGCTGCACTTCTTAGAGAAGTTGAGAATAATAAAAGCCTTATCTTTAGCTTTCATCTTTTGGTCAACCGCGAACACCATAAATTAACCGCAGGGGCGTGCTACTGTCATTTTTAAAGTACTTAGTGGTGAATCGCGATGGGGGGCTCCGCCTTTTGCGGTCAAAATCTACACTGGAATTTCAAGTTTTTTTCAGGTAGAAACACTGGGGAAACGTGGTAAGTTCCTCAAATTTACACTTCAGAAAGAGACAGATACGCTTGCTGCTCCGGGTGCATCTGACTTGCGCCAAATATCACTTGGTCACAGGTTGCTGCACTTCTCGGAGAAGTTGAGAATAATAAAAGCGTCATCTTTAGCTTCTATCTTTTGGTCAACCGCAAACACCATAAACTTACCACAGGGGCGTGCCACCCTTCTTTAGTTATGAATTAACTAAAGAAGTCGAACCTCGCCCTTTTCTCGAATGCATTTTTAAATCCCTAATAATTTTGCGCACCTGTTTTTATTATCTCTGCATTTTTTCACGTGAGATTTTCCAAAAGGGTGAACGAGATCTTACCCTTTTTTAATAGAAACCTCATTCTAATTGGATTAGCGTTATTTTTATTCCAAGAAATTTGAGAGCTGATGAATTGATAGGATAAAAAAGGAAACTGGATTAAATGATAGGGTGATAAGCTGATTGATGAGCATAAATACGCTTACTGCTTCAGGTACATCTGGCTTTCGCCAAATATTAGATAATGTCTAAATCAAACTGAATTGGCGGTTACTATGTAATCAACGGTTTCGCCAATCATAAAATGATACGACATTATGCGTAAAAATTAGCAGAAGGTGAGATCCGACGTCTAAAGAGAAATAGTTCGAACTGCGTGTAATGAACAAGTTGCGATAAGATTATACATCGTATTTTTATGTTGTTGAAAACTATTTGATTATTACACTCATTCGCCGATCGAGGGGACTCGTCGGTTCTTATTTTACGACCTGTCCCCTCGATCGGCGCCATTGTTAGAGCGAAAAAGCAAACAAACCCTGCGACCCGTCGTCCGGCCGTCGAAGCTATGCCCATTACCACCCATTACCGTATCATCATTTGTGGGCTCTAGCGGTACTGTTAAACAACGGAGGAAATGGAAAAACTGACGCTGTACGGCACTGGGCAGCAAGAAGAATACACAGGTTGGGCAGGTCTCGAAGAAAATTCGAGTTTCTTCACGCTTGACTTATAATTATCTGTCCTCTCTTTCGGCGACCCCTCGATCGGCGAATGAGTGTAGCTTTATTGATTTGCTAACGATGAATGTATTATCCAACCTCCTTTCATAAATAATCGTTTTGCCGTTACTCAATAACAATATTGCAGTAAATGGGCTGCAAACAACAGAATAAATTTGCAGGTCATACGTAGATCAATATGCATTAAAATAGCAATTTGCCAGAACAATAGATATTAAATTATTGAGTTTGTGTACATACCTTGATACCGTGTATTTTTTCCTGGAAAGTCGGGCTCGGCTGAGATATTTGAATTTCCTTCGCTTTGGATTTCCCATGTTTTGTTTTCACGAAACACTTCATTGAAAAAAAGGTCGTACGATATTGTTGGTGAACAATTTATCACGCGCACTGTTATTCTTGTTTATGTTCAACACATTGACTCAAGCTTGTCTGCTTGAGCTGTCAGTTATGACTAAAAACTGACGATCCTGGATTTTCCCGAAAGAAAAGGAAATGGCTCGTCGAGTCGGCGCGTGTTGCCACAACAAGGATAATTTCGTTGAATGAAATAAATACTACGTTGTATAAAATTGTATGCGGCACATTTTTTGTAATCAACTATGTTTGTAGGTCTCTTTGGTTGTAAGAAAGAAATCGGAATCTCAAAACATTTTAAACGTCAAATCAATGTTTTTTGAAGTATAAATCGCGACATATCTAAGTAAGTTATAGATGAAATGCTTTCGAATTTTTGCCACTTAAAATGTGTACCCTAGCGAAGCTAGCTAGCAGGTACTTATTCGGAAAAAATAGTCATCAACAAGTTATTTTCAGTTGCAAATTAACGCGTACACAATTCATGTTTCGCAAGATATAAATCGGAAAAGTCAGCGAGAAAAGTTGAGCGACGTAAATCTTCCAACGGCACAGATGTTCCTATGGGTTTAAAAAAGATCAGATCGTAGTATTTCTTGTAGAAATAATGTGAATTGTAAAAACTGTAGCGTGTTAAATAAAAGCGTGATTAACGCGACAGCGAGTCGCCGCGCGTCGTTATATTCTTGCATCTGCAGCGTTCTTGTCGGCGTTTGTGAACACTAAACAAACTGCAAAATGAGCAATTTTTTATATTTTTGTCAACTTCATTAATTACACACCTGAAGTACATACAATTGAGCGAATAAGTACCTGCTCGCTAGCGTCGCTAGGGTACACATTTTATGTGTTAAAAATTTGAAGGCATTTCATTAATAACTTACTGAGTTGTCGCAATTTATAATTCGAAAAAATTAATTTGAGATTTACGATTTTTCGGAATTTTTTATCGTTTCCTCACGAACAAAAAAAAATAAATGAATTCTTTGATGCTTAGAAAAGGTTTAGGCCCGTAAAAGGTGAAGCGTGCGGTATGAATTTATTTATTATGCGCTGATACAAAGAAAGAGCGGAGAACAATAAATTGTTTGGCATATTCAGTCTCGCACTTAAAAATATTTTTCGCTTTCCTCGCGTGACAAATTTCAAATCTGCTTAAAACACCATTACATCGCAAAGTCTAATTTTGCGCTTGCTATAACGAGCAATAAAATAGAAAAACAATGAGTTCTGACGTGCAAGAAAAGACGAGAAATCAATCAAACCCAGTTCGCGTTTCCCTGACCTTGAAGGGGAGGCGCTTACAAGTCCCGCTGAAACGAAAAAAACCGGGAAAGTAAAAATTTCGGTAGTGTGCGCAACAAGCGTTGAAAATTCAATCATTATGAGTTTCCGAATTTGTAGGAAGGGAAAGGGCAATAGTATAGAAGGGAAGGGAAAGGGCAATAGTAGTGTGGTTTGCCGAAGACATCGCAGCATCGGTCAGTTACTTGTGACTTGTGACAGGGACACTTGTCACTGACCGGGAATAAGAGAAGTCCACAGTGAAGGAAGTTCTCGTCGACTAGTTCGAGCAACAATGAAAAGTGAGTGCAATACGTATTAATAAATTACACAGCGCGACAAAATCTGGGTTAAAAATTTTGAATGGGAATTTGACAGCAAATATGGAAAGTATGTGCCCCAATAAGACTATTTCCGAAAGGGTTTCTCCAGGTTAGCTCGTATAAGCGAGTAATCAATGTTTGAAACTTAATGAAAAAATTTCGTGAAAATTCTCTCTTTTTCGTCGCAAAAAAACGGAAACGGGGGTTTTCGGGGTCGAGAAATTCATTTTTGACGTCATTTTGATCAAAAAATGATTTCTTGTATGTGCTCGTATGCAAGTTAGAATGACCACAGATTACTGCGATAAATGTCTTTGTTCATTGCCCTGCGGGGGGCTGTTTGTTTAGGTCGGTCCCCTCAGCAGGTGGTCTTTTTCTCCGGCAAACCAAACTTACAAAATTGTGAGACATTTGTCGAAAGTGCTTTTTTATGAACATTTGATGGAATATTTATTTGAAAGTCGATGAGAAAACTGATTTTCCAACAATCGACAATAATGTTGAAAAACTAATTAGGAATGTTTTCAATGGAACGGAGTTTTGAAGTTCATTCATCAAAAGTGCAAAACGTGAATGATTTCTTCTTGGTTAATTTAAATGATAATGTATAAGATGATCGAATAATTATATTTATTGCGACAAGTTGTTCTTTACTCGAAACCTCTGGAATATGGACAATTTTTCGCGAAAAAGATGCAACATTAAAACCAGTTTCCTTTCAATCAGTTAACGAGCAAACGGGGTACCTGGACGCTTCCAGAAAACCTAAGAAAATATTGGAAAAACTTTTCGGGAACTTTCGTTCCTAAAAAGTATTTAAGCAGGCTATTTCTGTCCGGTTAGGCAGTTTCTTTCCGGTGAGTCTCGGGTTCGGTCTTTCCTCACACGTTCGCATTTTCTTGACATTCAACCCGCTTTCACATTCACGCGATTCAAACATTGTATCTGATCCCAAATTAAATTTCATAAATTCTAATCGAATTACAACGCCGCGAGTTTGATTGTGCAAAAGGAATACTTTTTTGAATAGATAGTAAAATGAGTGACCGTTGCGTGAAACGGATAAATGTATTTTGTTACGTATGCGGGAAAATAACGATATCGACGAGTGCATTTAAATTACAAGGAATATCGGACTCGGAACTTGCTTATGAAAAATATTTTGGCCAGCGAATCGTGTACAATGTGACGTGGGCACCGAATGATATGTGCAAAACGTGCTATATTTATTTGCTGGACTGGTGGAAAGGAAAACGAACCTCGATGCCTTTCGGCGTACCAATGATATGGATGGATCCTGGAGAGCATGATGAGAAGAATTGCTACGTTTGCGCTAATAGCTGCGTTGGAGCTAATAGGAAGAAGAAAAGAAGTGTCGAGTATACGAGTGTTCAAAGCGCACAGCGTCCTTTGCCGCATTCGGACACTGTTCCGATCCCGGAATATCCCACCTTAGAAGAGATAACAACTGCTACAGTAATTTCTGATTCTGCATGCGTGGATCCACTTTATGAACCCGAACCATCAACGTCAAAACAACAAATTCCTGTTTCTCAACAGCTTTTGGATGAAATGGTGGCCAGCCTTAATTTATCTCAACGCAAGGCAGAAGAATTGGCATCATATTTGAGAAAAGGGAACAATTTAGCACCAGGAGTTAAAGTAACAGGATATCGAAGGCGACAGTTACAATTCCAAAAATTTTTCACCATCAATAACGAAAACACTTTTGTCTTCTGTAATGATATTGAAAAATTAATGAATGCCATGGACATTTCGTATGACCGGAAAGACTGGCGGTTGTTCATAGATTCCTCCAAAACAAGCTTAAAAGTAGTGTTACTGCACAACATTAATGAAAAACCGTCAATTCCCATCGCTTGCAGTACTGAAATGAAGGAAACATACGAGACGATGACAACTATATTACAACAAATAGAGTATGACAAACATTAATAGAGACTGTCATGCGACTTAAAAGTCGTAGCTTTATTGTGCGGGCTCCAATCCGGATATACTAAGCATATGTGCTTCCTGTGCCTGTGGGATTCGCGTTTCAAAGGTAATCAGTACGAAAAACGCGACTGGCCATGTAGAAGCGAAGAACCGCGGAAACGCGCCAACATGATACGTGATTCACTCGTTCCCAAAGAAAATATATTGATGCCGCCACTACACATCAAACTGGGAGTCGTCAAAAATTTAATAAAAGCAATAATCAAAAAAGGCCTGCATTTTTAGAATGCCTTCGAGAAATATTTCCGAAGCTTAGCGAAGCGAAACTCAGAGAAGGTATACTTTATAGATAGTGTTTACTCTGAACACATTAAAATAAACTATTTTTTTATCCTATTTCATTTAATCAATCAATGTTTTTCAGGTGTACTTAATGGTCCAGATATTAGAAAACTCGCAAAAAGCAAAACCTTTACTCAATCACTGCTGGATGCCGAACGAACTGCATGGGACGCTACGAAGGCAGTAATAAAAAACTTTTTGGGGAACCATCGGTCCAAGGAGTATCCCACCTTGGTGAATCACATGTTGGAAGCGTTTGCCAAAATAGGTGTGTTATAAGAGGAGCAAAGTGGTTTCATGTCTACTTTATTTTTGTTATCGAAGTTTCTCCCAGTTAACGTCATCATTCTAAAGTATCCAATACTGTTATTTTCATACTCTCATGTGAGTTATACACCCAGATTTTGCTAATTTCGAATTTTTTCACATCAAACTATTTTTGTTTAATTAGAAATCACTTTTAATAGTCAGCTCTTAGAACTGGAATTTCAACTGTTGCAAGTAACTTCGCAAGAAAATGAGCTAGTCTTATCGGGCTTTCTTCTCTTTCCACTAACTTCTCAATATCTATTCTATCATACAAAAAGTATTGATCGCATACATTTTTTCCAACAGGCGTGAATATGTCGTTGAAGATTCATTTCCTACATCACCATCTTGACTACTTTAGCCGCCAACTGGCAACAGAATCGGACGAACATGGCGAACGATTCCACCAACTTGCATCGCCTATGGAAGTAAGATTCCAGGGGAAAAGATTAGACGCACTCATTGCGGATATTTGCTGGTCGCAATACA
>JABFQM010003551.1:0-11442 GCA_022816865.1 Zelostemma sp. ZL-2020
GGGGGGGAGGGGGGGTGAGGGGAATGGGTGGACAGGTCTAAATGTGAAAGGATTCTACCTGAGTCCTGAAATAATAGAAAAAGATCGGCCGTCATAAATTTCCCACGGCGTGTGGTAACTAAAAATAGAACTGCATTGGTAGCATTACAGTCCTTCTCAATTTCTTAACTTCCCTCAACAACAGCTTCTGAAAAACTTTGCAAGCTACGCATGTTTACTTTCGACTTTCCACTTCATAAATCCCCATGATATTCAAATGGGAGACCCCGATACTCTCTTGTCACCTTTCAAAAAGAGATGTTCGACGTTGCGCTCGAGGGACAAAAATGTGCCTTTTTTTGCCCTTTTTTCAAAAAAATTTCTCAATCGAATTTTTTACCATAATGACAGCAATTTTTCTTTCCGGTATTCAACCAAAATTAATATATGGAAATGAGATTTGATTAGTTTAGGACAACAGCTCATTGTCCGTATTCGTCCTGCGTCTGCCGTGAATTATGGTACTCTTAGATTTAGATTTGTCTCCGTGTGGATTGTATAATTTGGCATAGCGATCCAACAGCTCTCGACAGTATAGAAATCGTTGGTTGATCCCTGTGGAGACATAGAAAACCATGATCAATAGTGTGGGGTAAATCCGGGAGAGATGGCTCACCTTTTTCAAAATTGGCACAATATCTTCCTATTATTGTGAATTAACAAATTAAAAATAATCACGTATTATTTGATGCCTTTACAACACATCTGTACACTTGTTCCAATTCTAAACATAGAACCATGACCAAAAAAAATTTTTTTTAAAAAATGTTAAATTGAGTAAAGTGAAAGTGTCTGGGAGAAATGGCTCACAAAGTTAAAGTACAGAAAAGTCATTTTAAAAGTCAATTTTGAGTACTAAAACGTAATGAAACAAATTTACCCTTTTTATCATTGTCAAATTGTACAAAATAATTAGTTTTTGGAAAAAAAGTATGATTTTGGGAGAAAACCTTAGGAAAAAATCACGTTTCATTGTGACCGATTTTTTTTCTCATTTTATACTCATTTTATTCTCATTTCCATCAATTGTGACCAATTTTTAAATTGACCGTCCATTTTTTCTATTCGACCGATAATAATTGTTTTTATATTCTTGGCATTTGAAAAAAAATAGTCATTCTGAGGTTATTTTTCGAATTAAGATTCAAGTAAAAGATGTCTTTATTCATTCATTGATTATTTTCATTTATCAATATTCATTTCGCAGAGTTTATTGTAAAGAAGCAAAACTCGAGATGAGCCATGTCACCCTGAAAATTGGTGAGCCATCTCTCCCTTTTGTGAGGTAAGATTGCGTATTAGGGTGCACCCTCTTTCAATGTACTCAGGTAGTATTGGCGAAAATATTAGTCAAAGCATTACGTTTTTTATACTTCTGGTAGACATAGAAAATTCTAGTCGTTCTAGTAGGGAATACCGGGGCGTCAAGACCCTTTACATGTATCCAGCGCTTGCAGATGTTACAACGCACGCAATTCCACTTGGGGTTATTTTTCAAGCAGTATACGCAGAGGTTTGTCATGTCGTCCGACGACAGCAACAATTCTCTGGCTACTTGCTCCTGATAATCCGGCATTGCTTCTACGGTCAGCGAAACATTGAACGAGACGTCTCGTCCTATGCAGTCCATGTAATGCATTAGATACTGCCCGTAGTTAATGTCATCGCTTAAGCTCTGAAACGGTCTGTCGGCCGGAGCTTCTTCGCTTGACCAATTTGTTGTTTTAAGAAAACCAAATGCTGTGCTGCGTTGGAATCGCCCGAAAAATTTTTTCAGCTTCTGTTGGGTTCTCTCCTTGGACTCCGAAGACTTGTGTTTCGGATCCATCTCCTCCAGTTTCTCGTTTCAAGTCTACGATTATCAAGCGCCAATGTCCACCCAGACTGTATGGCAAAAATATTTAGCCGTCTGGACGCGGAAGACTCTTCATCTGCTTCCATTCACGCGTAGGATCTCATTTGCTGATCGAATCTCCGAGAATGGATTCCGTGACATGCGTTGGTACGTACATCACGTTTTTCCATTCACGGATCCGGTAAGCCACTTGGCAGTCTAGGACCTTTCCATGGGTCCGTCCAGTTTCCAAGAGTTCCTGAAACTCTGATCTTTCCAGAATCAATGTCTTCGCGCACAAGACACTATTTTCGGTAGTGTACTTGCCGACGGAAATGTCGTCGCTTCCATGACGTCCATAGAACGCGACATCGTCCACGAGTCCGTTTTTTAGAGCAGACTCTGAAATGCTCAAATTATTGGCACTGCTAAAACTCGCCTCCTCTAGTTGTATCGTTGTTTCCGACGGGCAAACGGGAGACGCACACATTTTATATGGTTCCTTGCTTTCGCAGATCGCGTCTTCCAAGAATTCGATGCACGATTGACGGTCAGCTCTCGCATTCGGTAGACTCTCTTTTATTGCCTTCTCTTTTAAGACAAGCTTCACCGGTTCGTCACTCAACGGTTTCTGCTGCAGATTGC
Source organism: Zelostemma sp. ZL-2020 (assembly GCA_022816865.1). Classification (NCBI taxonomy): domain Eukaryota; kingdom Metazoa; phylum Arthropoda; class Insecta; order Hymenoptera; family Platygastridae; genus Zelostemma; species Zelostemma sp. ZL-2020. Next base: position 2,519 of record JABFQM010003551.1, read on the forward strand.
AGGTCTGCGCGGCTATTCGTTTTTCTTGTCGTATATCGTCATAAAAACTCACTCCAGTCTTCGCCTTCTTCTCAGTCGGCTCACCTGATTCTAACATTCCCGTCTGAAGATCGGCGTCTTGTCTAGCAATTCTGTCGTCGACACTTTTAGCATCAAAATCATCAACTGATTCGTCGATACTTGTTTCCGTTGACGATAGCTGTACTCTCAGCTCATTCTTATCGTGGCGTTTAACATGCCGACCTGTCAAACAGGACGAAACCACGTTATTTACGAACTGTTCGGTCTTGTCAATAAATTGACTGACCTTTAGGCGTGTCCGGCTTTCGAAGATTACTTTCTTCGTTCCTCGAAAGTGGCTCTCAACAGGAGCGTTGCTCAGACGAGTTTTGATGCCACTTATTTTACACAGTAGGATGCCGGTCCACATGCACACGTGAGGCATCAAGTTCTTTGCGATGTAATCTACGACTCCCGGCCAGTACAAATCGCTGTCACCGTTAGCCGCTCCGTACTTTTTTTAAACTTCGGTACGAATTTGGTCAAAGACGTTATAAAATGGCGATTGCGCATCAAGCGGCTCTTCCGCCTTCACAGGTTTCGTTTTCGGCACCGACTCTTTGTTTTCGTTGTCACTTCCCTCATCTGGAAGATCGCTACAATCAGCTACATCGTACATACTACAAAGACCGCTTTTCGCTTTTTTTGCATCGGCGATGGAGGTGCACGATACACCGTTGATAAAAATCTTGAAGATCCTCGTTAATTCCGCCATGTCGACACTCACAATCATCAGTTTTATGCATCACATGACGAATTTAACCCTCTCTTCCGAAGCTGCCTCCAAATTTTCACAGTGATCTTTCACTTGCTTTATGAGATGCGCGCAACACGAGTGCAAGATCACCAGGTCAAATGGGATATCTTTATTTTTTTCGACTACGTCGAAACACTGCGCAAGATAGCAGGTTAAATTTGTGTTGTTAAAATTTTCTACCACCGCATGTATAAGAGCCCAGCTTCAATCGGTTACAATAACCCGAAACATTGGCCAATTGTTCGTTTCCTCAATAACAAATGCTTTGTATCATAACAAACCCTCGCCGATATCTGCAATGTCGAAAAAGGGAACATATCTTTCTCCAATTTTGATTATCATTAAATAATAATGGATCGCTTTGCATTCAATAAACATGGGCTTGCCAATTGAAGTCCCTGTTCCATCCAAGTGAGCTACATACACCTTGTTGTTCTCCAACAACGCAAATGGTTTCGGACTATACATTTCAACCTTCAACGGAAGTTGAAATCGTCTTATATATCGATCTTTACATTTACACTGTTCTACGAATCGTTGCTGAACGTCCGCAATATGATAACTCGCACATTCTTTGTCGCTCGTTTCATATGCTTCGCCCGGATCGACTTCTGTTTCGGCAAGCAATTCATCATAATTCGATGCCATCACACTTTCATAAACGACTTCTGCGCTTTGTCCACTTCGTAACGACGAAGCACACTTTTTCGCGCCAGAGTACTTACAAATGTGAGCCTTGTGTGTGACATCTTCGCCATTATTCTTTGTAATTATTAAAGTGGTCGTGATTTCATCTGAATGCAAGAACTGAAATCTCATTCGCAATCCATGACTCACAACTGCACACTTGAAGTGTGCCGTCGGCGGTTTTAAATTTGGGTGCAGACCTACAGTTTTGAAAGGACACGACATTTTCAATTTTTTCTGCAACATATCTAACCCGAACTTCTTCAGTGTCGCAGCGGTGAGGACTTTATTTTTTAATAAAAGGTGGGTTGGTAGCTTAAATTCTGCGACCGTTATGTTGTACTCGCGTGTACCGGATTCTACAATGGGGATTCCGTCTTCTGCACAGTTTTCCTCGCTACAATCTAAGTTTTGCTGTGTACCTAAAACGCCTGTTTCTTCGCTAATGGCGCCATCGGACACTTTTTCTGAATGATCGCTACTGTCATCGCTACTGTCACCGCCACTATCGTCGCTTTCGTGGCTCGGTACACTGTCGCACGCATTCTTATTACTGCCATTTTGATGGCAAAATCCGAAATTATGAAAGTACAAAATTATGTTCAGTTGATATAGACTTCAAAATATTGTACCCAAAAGCACAAAAATTACAACAAGCACGTTAACCTGCGTTCAGCGAAAGCCAGATGGGAGTCGACGGCCAACTTTAGAATTTGAAACTTAGCTGAATTTGCGATACTTATTAGAAAGAGAGAAATTTCTCCCACTGTGATAAACTTAACACCCCAAAAGCACCACTAACACAAAATTTGATCAAATTTTGTGTCAACCGTTCATGCATGGAATTTACATAAATTTTGATCGCACCTGCGACCGCGTTTACGTGTAAGCGGTTTAATGTGAAGAAAAAAAATTACGTTAGGACCGATTTGAACCCAGAACTTTGAGGCGACGACTCAGAGTTCTGGCCCATTCTCCACAAACTCTCACGAAACTAGCTATCAATACATTTTCCATAATACGTCTATGAATCATAATTCACATAGTTGAATGACTATAATTCTAAGAAATGGCTTCCTTCTACCCACAAAACCACGCCTGGGGAAACGGAAATCTCTACATTTGTCCCATCATCTGGACGTCCATATCGTGGGTCTAGAATTAGTCGAGACTTGGGGAAGCGCGTGAAATTAAATCTATGACTCCAGATACAATCCCCAGACTTCACCTATCTTGGCCAAGATTATGTCAAGAATCTTGGGCGAGAACTATACTTGAATGCGGACGCAGAACTGGTCAAGACTTGCCCAAGATTCTAGTCTATGTCATGGATACTTCGAAAACATATGGAGTAATGAATGTGGACGCAGATTTGCCCAAGACTTGACCAAGTGTCGTTTAGAAACTTGGGTTAGTCTTGGTCAAGTCTGCCCTGGCAGTTCGGGGTTACGACTACTTCAGTCGTAAGTTGGTTGTAAGTTGGTCGTAAGTGAGATCGTTTACGAAAATCGCTGCAAACAGCGTGTATATTTGAAAACTTTTTTCAGGACTTGATATCTTATTGAAACGTGAATACACTCACAAAAATTGGCATAATTCAATTGACTGCATTGAACAAAAACAGTAAAAAATACAAGGCAGGCAGGCAATATAAGACATACCGATGAGGTTGAATCCTACCTTCCCTGTATATGTATATTATATTACTTGCCTCGTATTATTTTAGTGATTTTGTTGAATTTATACAATCACATGATACCAATTTTTGTAAGTGTATTCACTTTTTAATTAGAAATAAAGTTTTGAAAACAGTTTTCGAGTATATCAACTCTATTTTAAGCGATTTTCGTAAACGATCGTCACTTCCCGCATAGAAATATATGTATCCGAGGTATACCTTTCTTGCCGGATGTATCTGCGTATGCTTTTTACTTAGATCGGATATACACTGAATAAATTTCAAATATAGTCATTTAGCCGGATACATCCCTACACTGTAAAAACGCCCGGTTGAAAATCACTGCCCTCAGAATGGATAAAATTCCGACCTACTCTGAATGCAGTGAAATCACAGGCGGCTAGTAAAATTGAAAAAATAAAGGTTAGTTTCGAGTTAACTTTTCTATAAGTACACTGCAATTTTACTTGATTCCATGTAGTGAATCCCTAGCGGGTTGGTTGAGACTGTCTGAGACTGTCTCCGACTGTCTCCGAATGTCTCATGGTGTTTTTAACCGAAACGAGAAGAACTTTGAGAGTGAAAGTTAATGTTAACTTTGAAAAACGATAAAATAAGTACAGAATAAGAGCCTCGAGCAATAAATTACACGAAAAACCCGTAAAAAGTCAAAATAACAAGTCGATGGCTCGTAAGCATCATCATCCGCGTGTTGGCAGAACTGCGGGCTAATAAGAACAGCGAATCGACTTGACAAAGCGCGCCAGTTTCGATTTCGTAAGCGAGGAAAAAAATTTAATAATAATATACTGTACCTAAACATTATCCCCAAGTGTCTTTAATACGTGAATTATCACCTCGAAAAGGAAATGAAATGTAATTTTATATCATGTGAGTTATAAATTGATCTGCAAAATTAAAAAATACGTGTAAACTTTGCGAATGTCAGTCAAAAAAAAGTGGGATTGTCTTATTTTGATTGATACTTTTTCATCTTATTGATTTCGATACTTTTGAATCATAATTTTTCAAGATTTAATCTTTTCAATTTTCGAAAGTCACGCGCTTTTTCGCTCTTCTTATTGGCCCGCAGTTCTGCCAACACGCGGATGATGATGCTTACGAGCCATCGACTTGTTATTTTGACTTTTTACGGGCTTTTCGTGTAATTTATTGCTCGAGGCTCTTATTCTGTACTTATTTTATCGTTTTTTAATGTTTGCATCAACTTTTACATTCAAATTTCCTCTCGTTTCGGTTAAAAACACCATGAGACATTCGGAGACATTCGGAGACAGTCTCAGACAGTCTCAACCAACGCGTAAAAAAATGTATACTCAATTTTACGCATTTTACACATTATCAAGAACATCGCATTATTTGACTCGCCAATTGCGGCTTTACTAATCGAGACGATAATCTAAATGGTCCAATAGATTTCAGTGCAAATTCACCTACGCCAAGTCCAAATTGAAAAACGTGCAAGGGAGTTTTTGCCCCTTGAAATCCGTTTATCAAAAAAGCGTCATTCCTCGTTCTTTGTTTCGGACAGCAAAATTCTGCGGGATTTATTTTGCATCGGTTTTTATGATTTTCAACGACTCGTCGACTGGGATCTTCGTCAGTTTCGACTATGGGGTAGTTTAAAGTGACCGGATTGTAATGTCGCAATGCACGTAATTTACTTTTAGCGTATCGTATTTCACATTTGACGAGACAATTTTTCGATAAACAGGCATCGAAGGTCACTAAACCATTTCGATGTGTTTCAGTCGTGTCGGTTAAATTTATTTTTTCAGTTTCGGCAAAGATCGTATAAAAGTAAATGTGACGACGCGATATTTCGATATGAAAATTGTAAAAAACGCAATTGGAACAATAAACGACAAATCATTGAAGAAAAAGACGCGAGTTTTGAAATTCGAGTTGAACGGATTTTTCTAAGCGTATTCGAGCTGTGATTTTGAAAATCGCGATTGACGTTTAAATGTGAAATGGTTAGGAAAATTAAACCGACCATTTTCACAAAAAACATTACGGTAATTTGGAAATTATTCACGGAGAAAAAAGTATGGGAAAGATTACTGTACCGTTTTGATTTAGGGTAAATCTGGAAGAGATAGCTCACTTTTATGGTCACTATTTATGGCAATTTACTTATAAAAAACATATGGAAAACAATTTTTCGCAGTTACCTTTCAATGTACGCGTCACAACACTACTACAAACTGAAGAAAGAAACAATTGCATGCATAATACTCTAGATAGTGTGGGTGTCGGTCCCGGAATTACCCTACTACATTTATTTTGTAATTGTTTTTTGTCATGTAAACAAATGCAATTTTTCTATGGTAAAAAATGTTACGAATTGCATTTTTTTCTGCGTGGAATTATTTTAAACAGTACAGTAATTTTTCCTTCAAGTTTTTGTAGACATTTCATGAAATGCGCCAACATTGAGTTAGTTTTACTTGAAATTTTTTCACGGTACAAAATTAACCGTACAATTAACGCCGATTCACCGGGAAACTGAATATATAGTGTAAATTCCAATCGAAATTTTCTGGTTCATTTTCCATGCACCAGATCTTTTTTCCAAAATGACCAGATTTTTCGTATTTCTAATTTGAAACATTAAAAAATCGTTTCAAAACCGCAACCGTTTTCATTCAGTTTCGAATATCGACAGGCTTCGAAAGGTTCGAAAGCTACTTTTTCGAAGTAACGAGAAAAAAAAAAAAAAAAAATTGCATGAACCCTACAACTCTCAATAAAAAAATTAATATTCGTAGCAATACAAAGAAACTCTAATACAAATTTTTGTTCTTCACACACATCAATTTTTTCCCTACAAAATTTGCAAAAATTTCCCCGAGGACATTTCAGCAAAAAGTTGAACAGAAAACAAATAAATCGATTTCATTAACGTTCACCTCTTTCTTATCAAACTAAACTTCAAAAACTTCCACCAAAAAACCAAAAAATGTCCAAGGCTTCATAATTGTTTCCAGTAAATACACAACGGTTCCGGTTTCAGTTACAAAAATGAAACGGTCCCCAACGGTTCCCGTTATCAACCCACACCATACAAAACTTCCACGAAAACTCCCAAGCTCGACAAAATGCAACCCCGCGAAAAGCCCTGATTACTTTCCTTTCGAACCCGTATGAAAACTGTATACAAACGTTTGCTGTTGCGCGTACGATATATAATCCTCACCCTTTCCTCCCAGAAGTCGCAAAACCAATGCACCAACGTCGATAAAAACTCCAAAAAATCGTCGAAAGAATCGCGTAGACGTTTCAAAAAGCCGACGAGGTCAAAGAATGGCTACCCAGCAGCATCTTCTGGTAGCGATATCAGCAACAGCAGCAACAGGTTGCAGGCGAGGAGCAGCCCGGGTAAAAATGCGGGCGGACTCGACGGCGGCGTCCACGTCGCGAGGACCCACAGTCACACGCTGTCGGGGCTGCTAATTTGATCGGCTTCTTCGCTCTCGTCGCTCAACGGACTCGGTTCTTGCTGGCACTGACTGAAACTGTTTCTATGGCTGTTTTGCTGGTCATACTGGAAATGGTGATGATGATGATGATGGTCCAGAAGGCTGTGATTATGATGATAACAATGTCTCCTGTCGTCCACCGGTTGCTGCAAATCATCGATATGCACTTGGCCGACACGTTTCTTAAGTTTCCGGTGACACAGCAGGCAGAAAACAAGGGCCACGAAAACAGCGCCGATCGCGCAACCCACCGGTACCGCGTAGTTTTCCTCCGGTACCGCCTCCACACCTGCGCAATTTTACAGTCAGGATTGCATTAGCTTTCCCTGGGGAAACGAGGAATCGCGAGAAGTGAGAGCGAACGATACGCGTTTCCAAGCGAAAAGGAAAATTCTTTCGCAAGGCCTTACCGATGTTCAAATTTTACGCCCCGCTGGGATTTCGGCGTGTTTCGGGTACGAAAGGAAACAGAAGAAAGCGTTGAGAAGAAGATGACGTTGGTATTTTCGGAGGTAGAGAAAACAAGCATGCGACCGGAAGATTATGAAAGACATCTCAGACCGCATTCATCGAGTTCATGCATAGTGTCTCGCGCGAAACCGTCGGGTTTCGCGGACGAGAAAATCTTGGATTTCGTGCGTTCGAAAAAATGGTATTTTGGTAATCGCGTGTTATGTATTGTGAGTAGACTCACGTGGTAAAGGAAGTCTTAACATGCCAGTTCTTCGGGAGCCTCAGGGCTCACATGGTCGCGAACACAAAGCACAGAGAGAGAAGAAGCATGGTAGAAAGTCCAGCCATTGCTGGGGCCGACGTAGCTGATACCGCACCTGCGACACCACACAACCATTCACCCATCCAACCCTATGCCACCCCTTTTCCTCCCCATCTGGCCTGGCGTTTTATATTCCTCCCACATCGAGCCTCTTTTCTCCCCCTTTTATATCATCCCTCAAACATCTCTTTTTTTTATCTTTCAGTCGTTCTTTGATATCGAAACAGAGTGATTAAAGTTTGGATTTATGCATTATTCGGGTCTGTTAATTCTCGCTAGTTTGTGGTACGGGATTTCCATGAGCCACGTATTTATTATACATGCTTCGTGCAGTATAAACACTTATTTGTCTCTACAAAGACACTAGTGGACTTTTGTTTATCGGATTCACGTGCAACGCTGTTTTTTATCACTTTGGTATTTATTTCGGTATTTAGAGAAAGTTGAACGTGTGCAATTGTTTACCAGTCGTTGATTTTAGCGAGGCTTGTTTTTTAGAGGAATATACTGGACGAACCATGTATCGTTGAAATCCATGCCATTGTTTCAATAGATTTGCACACAGAGACGAGAGGAAAATACATACGAAGAGTGTGTTTTTGTGCTAAAGATTAGAGAGACTGTTATGGCGAGGGAAAATGCGCCAAAGAAATGGTGAATATCTTTGTGCTTTAGCATGGAAAATGGCGAATTTTCCCCGTGGCGGAAAGTATTAGAGTCTGTTTTACAGTCATATCAGAGGTCTGAAAATTTAGGATAGAGATATAGTCGTGATTAAGAGAAAGCAAAATGAACATTGAACAGACTGCCACGAACAGTAGGGGGACTGAAATGAGAAAAGAGCAGGGGAAGAAATTTGGGACTCACATTTTTCCTCGTCGGAGCTGTCGTCGAAGCCGCAGTTGTCGATGTTGTTGCAACGCAACGATTCGGAGATGCAGTAACCGCTTTTGCAGAGGAAATCGTTGCGGCAGACTGAATCTATCATGACTTCCGTCCAGACCGCGCGAAAGCCGTCCTGACCCACGGCTTTTTCGGTTGATATAAAACTACGCAAAAACATTTCACGGTTTTACAGCACACATTTTTGGTGGGGTTTTTGGGGTTGAAAATTTAGCTCTTCTGGAGCTTCTCGGAAGAACAACTCGACTTGGAAAGAAATGGTTTTGGAGCTGAGGTAAATGACCACTTGAGCAAAATTCGAAATTCAAACGCTGATTTTCAAGGGAAAAATAACTTTTTGGATTCTGTTCTTTTCGTAAACAATGTAGAATTCTCTTGAGAACAAATTGCAGATTTTGTTTTTGTACAGTTGTAATTAGTCTTTTAATTACGTGCAATTAAGGTGGATCGATACTTTAATGCAAGGGCGAATTGAAAAAAATATTTATAATGCAACATAATTAATTACATTTAATATGTGAGTATAATTTATTCAACAATATCTTCTTCTTCATGAAAAAA
>JABFQM010003552.1:0-11458 GCA_022816865.1 Zelostemma sp. ZL-2020
GTTGGCGTGTAGAGTCGTGTGCCGGGTCCTGTGTCGCTTTGCTGTGCTCACCTGCTCGCCTCTCGTGCGGTAGCGGTACTGTGGGGAGGTGGTGGGGCGGGGGAGGCGGTAAGGCGGGCGAGAGGAGGAGAGAGGTAGAGGGGGGGGGGGGGGGGGGGGGGGGGGGGGGGGGGGGGGGGGGGGGGGGGGGGGGGGCAAGAAAGGAGGAGAAACGAGATAAGGAAGAAGGAAAGCAGGAAGCAGAAAAAGCCCGGTCGGTAAATAAAGGCGTTAAACGAGAATGGATGGTCGTTCGCGGTCGCATTTGGGGATGAAAAAAAAGGACGAAACGGAAGGGTTAAGCAGTCTGGAAGGAACAAGGGGGAGCGAGAGCGATAGATATAGGCAGATAGATGGAATGTTTCATCGAACGAGCATCGAATCACTTCCGATTTCACTCGTAGTAAAACTTGCTCAAGACGAGGATTTTGTACGTTACGACCTGTCGCTTCATGGCTCGCTCGACATACCGGACCTTTGAAATTACTCCTTTTACGTCATTTCCTGTCTTATCGAGAAGAAAATTCGACACGTACGCGCATGGCTGCATTTTTTTTCTATATTACTACACTCGCAGATGTTGCATGAAAATCTACGACTCGTAATCGTGGAATAGAAACCTGCTCGGCATGCCGTATAATAAAGGGAGAAGGACAGAAGGGAGAAGATACAGTCAAAGAGAGGGAAACAGATGGATACGGAGCAAAGTGCCGGTAGATAAGGTCCGTGTTTCATTCACCTCCGATGTAACTTTGTCCTGCTACGCGAACTATACCATAACATAACCAGCCAATTGTAACTGCGAGGTCGCTTCCGCAGGGAGGGCGTTAGAATACATGTTACTGCGTTTGATATCTCGGAGCATTGGTATGTACCGTTCCACCAGGATTGTTGATCAAAGTTCAGCCAGTTGAATTAATTCATTGCGCGGCGGCAGCGGAGGCAAATCTGCGACAAGGGTGGACTCATTTAAATATTATATTCGCACGAGCTCGTTTTACCACGGAGAGACGGCACTTTTTTTTCTTCTCTTTTATCTTCTTTCGTCGATTGTAGCGCGCAACAAGTACTTAACGACGAAATGTTTCGCTGTTCACGCAAAAATGGAAAAGGTCTTCTATTAATTATGTTGGGATAAACTGTTCGCTGCAGTGAGCATCTCAGTCACCGGCGACAAGGGCTGCTCGCAAAAAGCAAGAGTCTGCCGAGTTCTCTTATCGACAGCGGAGTTGAGAGTTTCATTCGTCTCACTCGTTTTTGACAGGTTTGATAAAGTTTCTTTCACGTGTGTGTCCTCCGCAAAAGTTGCCTCCCGTAAGAAATTCTGATCCTCGCTTTTTCCTCAAAATCTTACATTCTCATTTTTTTCTTCATATTCTAACCCACGCTATATCGACGTTTAAAGTAGAGTGAATCGGAAAACACATTTATAATGCAACATAATTAATTTCATTTAGTAGGGCCAGCATTATTTATCAAGCAATATCTTCTTCTTCACGATAAAAAATACGCGAGAAAAAATGGAAGATTTTTAGGACAATGTGCAACAACGTTGCCGTGGCGCTTTCGACAAATATTTACTGGCATTTGTTCAACGAATTTTTGACCGACTTACTGGAATAAATATTTTTTAAAAGCACCACCGTAAACTCGTCCTGTGAACAATACGAATGGCCGAGAATGTAGATTAGCTTTTTCACTGGAAAAAACGGTAAAAATGTTTAATTTTTCGTTACGAGCATTTTTTAATAATTTTTTCGCGAAGAAGAAGCGTATTGTTTAAATTAAGTTAACTATGATAAATATTTTTTCCAATTTACTCTTGCATTACTACTTGAATGGGTCCGAATGTTCATCGCGTTATTTTAAAAGATTCGCAAAATTGGCTAATTAAGCGAGTAAGAATAAAAGCGCTTAGTCCCCGAGCACTAGCTGGGATCAAGGCGAAAAAAGAAGGCTTAAGAGAAAAAGCGAACGTGGCCGAGTAAACTGATTTCTCGTTAATTAATAGCGGGTGATTAATCACTTAGTAGTCTACTAATAACCCTTTCGCGACTAACCATCGAGGGCTATTGAGAGAGCTCGTACGTGATCTACGAACGTCGTGCATACATTTGCAGCTTTTTATGCGATGGAAAAATTGCATGCCAGTATAATCAAACATGACCATGCATGATTACATGAATTTTTTCGTATACAATCTAATTTTCCCGCGCGCGTCGCTCCGCGTTCGCGTTCAAGATTTCTCGAAACTCGGAAAATAGTTTCGCCTCTTCTTACGTTCGTATAATTGGCCGTTTGTTAAAAGTTGTTAAGAGTTGTTGAAAATTCGAGAAATAAATTCCACATTTTTCGGTATGAGCGCGCGTGACGTATAAATTCTTCAATTTTTCCGCGGCCAGCTAGTGGAGGACTTTTAAACAAGCGCGGAGAAGAAAATGACGTTAACATGTAAATAGCGCGATATCAGCTTTGAAGCGCATTAACTTACGTATACATGTGCGCTTGGACCGTAAATTTTTGATGCAGAAACGCGGCAAGCGCCTGCGGAACATATGCACGTAGGCGAACGTAATAGTCGCCTAATTAAAATGACGATGGTCTGGCGAACACGGCGCTAACTGTGGTAATCCGGCGGTCGCGGCGTGTCTCATTGGTAATCTTCCGGTCACAATGGCGAGCACGAATGCGTAATCCTTGACAATATTTCGTGATCCGTGCAGGATTTGCAAATTAAGCGTCAGCTTTTTCTTTTTTCAATTACCTCGCATTTCCAACTGTCGGCGCTTTCTCCTCTTTTTTTTTTTTTTTCATTACTTGACAAACGTAAAAACGTCATCTCTTCCGTTCCATGCACGGAAAGGATTTGTCGCGACATAATCAAGTAAGAGGTACAAATTTTCGGAACGAAACGTTTGGAAAGCGGGATATAATTACCTAGTTGCTATGAGGGGACAGGCTATACTTGGCGATGCCCATGCCTCGGGACTCCAAGGTGCACACTCGTATAACCTAAGCTCACGACCGGACACGGCTCCAAAGACGCTACGCCATCCGCCCGCGCATCCGCTACCTCCGTACCCGCTTCCGGGACCTCGCGACGTGCTGGCGCTACTTCCGGCCCCGTCCTCGCTGCTCTCGCTGCTCGCACGGCCGTTCTGCGACACAACAAATTATTCACCTTTAATTTCATCATCCTCACTTTTTCACCGGCATTCAGAAACAACAAATGCTGCAACATTAAACAACTTTTACCCAACTGGCAATTAAGGCACATTTCGTGTCTCTCGTCTCTTTCCGTTTGCCAAGAGTTCAACACTCGAAATTAATCTCGAGCATGAAATATACAGAGACATTTGAGAAAAGTTTTGGACAACGTTATTTTCCTGTGAAAAAAAAGTCGTGGGGGAAAATGCTATTAGCGAAGTGTCGGGTCCGAGTGGAGGTGTCTGATCAACTGAAATCGCGTGCGCATCAGTCAATAATGGCTGAAAAGCTGTGTTTAATTGAGCCTGCAAAGAAGTCTGACACGTAAGAACACCGAATTGATGCTCGACATGACGCGATTAACTCTTCATGCCAAACCAGTCACTTTGTCAGATCAATTATATGATTAGGTGTATTATCAAAATAGACTTTCCTCTTCGACGGAAAGAGGGATTTTCCCGGAGAATGTTCGAAAGAAGGCTCATTCGAAAGAGCTCGCGGGGCATGATCTCCAGAAGCTTGCTGCCCCTCTCGCCCTTTCGAGAAAGGGAGAGAAATCTCTTTTCTTCCTTTTCTCTCGCGTTCTACCTCGTCCTACCCTCACGCCCACAGCCGCCATTATTGTAATTGAATGCTTCGGGATCAAATATCGTCCGTCCCGTTGTACATACGCGCTGCAGATACCAGGTGTCCATTAATCATGCACTATCAGTCAGCCCAGCCTGTTCCATCGCGTGTGAAATTGAATGGAGAAGTGTTCCGCGAACTCATTCGTTGTCGGCTAACCCCTTCGGCCATTTTCACTTCATTAGTCAGCATACGGCAGCAGCAGTTTTGCTGCTCGGTTGCCATCGATTCGGAAAATGTACGGGTTCGGGAAAATTTTCGGCTAGGCGGTTAAAACCATTCCTGACGCGCCTGCAATCCACACATGTGCAGCCTCTATTCGCTATTCCAGTTATGAAGATTGAGCGCATTCATCGCGAATTGTCTCGGGCGATCGTCGATTTATTAAAATGTCCGATGAAATCGTTGGAAAAATATGTTCCATGAATTTTGTTGAAAAAATAGAGTTTACCTTGGGCCATCTCAATTATTTCATAAAACGAAATTTCCATGTCCGTAAATATAATTCAGATAACTATTTTAACCATTCGTGTCAAGTTTAAATCGCCGAAACATCAATTTTCAAAGTTTAATCGAGAAAAATTTGTTTTTCGATATCGAAAGTAATTTTTTCATGCCCTCGTTTCATTTCCTATCAAAATCGTATATTTTATTAGTAGAAATATTCATAATAAATCGATAAACATCGATTTTACACACCAGATACCTTGGGCCAAAATATTTGACGTTTTTGATGCGCGGAGACGCACAACGATCCTTTTTTCGTTTTATTTAGGCTTCGAATTGAATAAATAATGACTACTTTTTCCAGAATAACTTTAGTTTATAGAATATTCAACGATTGGATTCAGAAAAAAATGTTTATCGAATGTGATTTTCAATTAGTCCACCGCGATATCCGCCCGCATAGTTTTTACCATGAGCCATTTTATCAAATTTTTTTCAACTCATATTTTGACTGAATTCCCTTCAACCAAATGTAAAATAAAAAATACTACAATGCAGAAGAATCATGCACATTTTATACAGACAAGTTTATTTTGACAACTTTTCATTTTTTCAATGTCAAAAAAAGTGATCCTACGTACAAGCCTCTCCCTTATCCTTTTTTCTGATCGTTTTGGAAACGCGGAGAAATCTTTGAGTACATGAAACGGTTTCAACATAAAAGCGGAGAGGGCCCCCCCGAGTTAGCTTAGCAAATTCATTTTCCTCCGTGCAAATTTGCACAGAGTGCCGAGAGAGCCTGATAAAAGTGAGTAACCGGGAAGAGAGAGAAAAAGCTCTTTTGTTTTGATATTTGCTCTGTTAATTAGAGAGGTCTAGGCTCGCTCCTATGAAATGGGAACTGACCCATCGCCTCGCCGAATAACACCGAATAACCACGTCGCGGCCGCTCTCTGCACCCCGACATGAATCGATGCGATGCTCTCCAAGTGGATAGTGCATCAGCAATGCTAAGTAAACTGTGCCGAAACGATCCCGAGAGCCGGCCTTCGCGTATTTACATCTATTTGTGACTTCGCTTGTGTGTTTAGGAGAAGAGTATCAATGGCACTGCACTTCTCGCTGCTGTAATAGATAGCGTAAGAGGATGAGCCCTGGAAGGGGAATAAATAGCCGAGGACAAAAGCGCACATTCGAGATGTCCAGTTTACATCGAAATTCATTGAGAAGGTGCAAACAATACCACTTAGCTCTGAAAGCACGAGCATCCGACGCGTCCATGGCAATTCCGATGATTGTACACGCGCTACTCTTAGTTGAGAATTAGCCCTCTTCTAGCATTCGTATATACTTCTTCAAGAGCTTTATCAACTTTTCAACTACAAAAGAGCAAGGATTTATAAAAAGCTTTCCGCAAGATTGATGATTTTATCAAGTAATTTTCAATTGAATCAGCGGCCATCCCCGGCGAGGTATTCGCGGAATAAAGATGCCGAACGCAAAGCTTGATTTTACAAAAGTTCTCTCTCGAGGAAAACTTTTTCCGCCCATTGAAAACTTGCCCATAGCGCGCGGTTCCGCTAATGCCGACGCTAACTAGACTAACGACATGACGACATAACACAGTCTGAGGGAAATTCAAGTACTCGTCCCAGGTGCTTGAAATTCAAACGAAAACATTCGATAACAAAATTTTGAGAAAAAAACTCGGTATTTCCATGACAAAGTGCTCTTCAGCCGGCTATTTCCATACCAATTTCATGTGTTCCTGCTGTTAAACGTGTCCTGCGATATACCCTCTCTTATGCATCGTAAAAAAACGCCCGTGTTGCATAAAAAATCATCTCATTAAAATTCTTGTACCACGATCCTACATGCGTTTCAATATCCAGAGGAAAGTGTTGTACCTCGGAACATTGCGTTTTTTGATAAAAATATTGCCGTTAATGAAGGCCGATCAATACACGCGAAAGATAACTGCGAAATGCAGCTACGTAATTTCAAGTTTCTAGTTATGAATTTGTGCAAACTGCTGCCATGTAATATATTGGTTTTCTGGCGCGTCGATCATTAATTTGATGACATTTTGTTTTCGGTCTAGAAGCTGAAGAAGAAAACATTGTCGTGTGTTATATCTTGGAAAATCCATAGCATTTTACCTTAGAATCGCTGAATTGACTGTGGAAAATAATTAAATTGCGATAAAACATTGCTAATATTCAGTATGCGACTTTTTTCGAAAAGCAAAGTGTTTTATATCGTGTTACGTGATTGTATTTGCGTGATACGAGCAAATTAAACATGTCTTTATAACTATAGTAAACATATTTTGGACTCATGTAATAAGTATTAAATGGAAATAATTTATTTTCAATTCAATCGTGAATGTTCCAAGGTACAACACAGAGCGATTTTCAAATCGATTTTTTCGGCATTATAAGATCGATTCAAAACTTTGCTTGAATGCAAAGTATTGTATTTTATTTTGGCCTACCCATGCAAGTACGAAAAGTGTTCCAAGGTACAACACTCTTCCCTAATCGTAATAAATGTTAAATCGTTTCACCTCTGCCAGGGTCATTTATGCCGAGGCATAAATATTGAGAAGCCCGAGCCCGCACAACCGATATAATTTCACGCAGATGGGAAATCGAGAGCGGAGTCGTGTTCCACGTGACGTAGTTCTAGGCACACTATGATCTAATTACAATGAAACCCTTTATCAGTAATATTAAACCCTCGAAGGGCATACCGCGTTACAGAATAAACATTTTTTTTTCGTAACGCGATGAAATTAATATAATAGCGTGCTGTAAAAATAGCGCAGTTAATTCCGAGATCGAGCTCTTGACAGGGGTAAAAGAAATGAAGGGAGGAAGAAAAGTAGTTGCGCTTGCACAAAAAGATAGCACGGGGAACAAAGCGGAAAGGGAGCCAAAGAAATCGCAGTTTATTTGGGTCGTGTAGTTTTTCGAGTGAACTGGATAGGGTAAAATCGAGAAGTGCAGGCATTACTAGAAAATTACGAAAAGAGTCAACGTTGTCGAAGGGAGGTGGCGGGGCGGGAGCAGCACGGAGGCAAACAGCAAAGACTTGGAAATTTCGAGCAGCTTTGCTTCGTGAATCCATGTCAACATAATGCTCCGCGGCGCCAGAGGCACGTTTTGAGTTTACGTTTGAACATTTCCGTCGACGGCGAATCAGCGAAAGGCAGACGAAACTCTTGGCGAATAAATATAAGCGAGGCTTGTAAGTCGGGAATGTTAAGTCGCCGTGCGGATTGTATTCGCGTCAACTTTCCGGAACGCCCACTTAACTGTAATAGATTTTAATGAGATTCGACTTTGAAGTTCAACACGGTACAATGAATGCAATTATAATCATTGGAATTCGTAACGCCTCGCAAATTTTTCAGCTATTGAATTCAAGCTGGCGAATTTCGCGAAAAGGATCGAAGCGGACATGGTTGATTCGTTTCTTGTTATAAATTCGAGATTTCGGGGCGCAAAAGGGCTCGCGAGGGATTGAACTTGAGAAAGTGATCACGGCTCAAAGTGCGGAATGTCTCGTAACGTTTGCGTATTTAACGACCGACAATATTAGTATGACGGGATGATTACTTTGCATCGCTCGTCAAAAGCAGCGACGCGACCGCGTCAATGTTGCGATGAGACCAACTTGTGTATTAATCGCGTCTCTACATCATTAAAAGACGCGCGCGCATTGCACCGCGCGCTTTAACGGATACATAATGGAACCGTCGGCGTACAGTTAATATTTTAAATTAATTTCCCGACATCGCGAGAAGTGACGTTGTTAATCAGAGAAGATTGATTGACGTCGTCCAATTGATTGATCGAATAATTGACATGCCCGGTTGAACGACTACAACATCGTTAGCCGTTTTTTGTTCGGGGGACCAATAATTGTAGGCTCGATTTAAAAAAAACAATACCTAATCTCATCATTGACTGTTGTATTCCATCACCAGGCGTGATTGATTCGGATCAATAACTAACGAATATCAAACCGGAGGTCTCGGATGTGGTCACATTGTGACAGAGAGGCTGCTCTTCCCAAGCGGAGTGAAGCGCGGGGTGAAGCGGGGGAAAGGGAAACGAAGCTGCAGGCACATAATTGATTGGCATTAGCGAGCACCTGATTGCTAACGCTGCCCTCTGCCAGATTCTCGGGGAAACGTCCTACGGGTTGTTTAAATACCCTGGTGGCTAGGTAGCCCCTATGCCCTGTGCTCAGCTTGCTATTTGAACGTGAATCCTTGTCATAATTACCTAATACTGGCTTAAGCGACGTGTTATACGGGCAATATCACGAATACCTGCCTCGCAATTAATCCTCTATACATTTTAAATGGCACTCCGAGTTTTATTCTTCCAACGCGATGTAAATAATTTATCAGTTGCAAAAATGCATATGTGTACGTAGATAGCGGAGAGTGTTGATACCTTGGAACACGTTTTGTACTTGTGCGGGTAGACCGAAATGAAATACAATTGTATTCGTCACAATGGCACCATCGGAAACAACGTGTAATTTTGCATCAAATTGCATCTGTAATCGATCGTTTAATGCCTAAAAAATCGATTTGGGAATCGCTCTGGAAAATGTTCCAAGGCCAAAATACGTGCCGTACCTTGGCACGTGTGTAATTTATTTAACATTTATTATACGAGTTCCAAATGGAAAATTTTTTAATTATTTTTCCGCGGGAAAAATTATGATTGATTTTCAGAAACTGAAAATTACGTATTTCAAAATTATCTTTCACATAATTTGATCAACTTTCCTTAGCGGCAATATTTCTATCAAAAACACAATGTTACGAGGTACAACCTGCTACAAGGTACAACACTCTCCCCTACTTCGAAGCCGAGAGGAGAAGAAGGAAGAGTTTTACGGGCTGAAATTTATAGAGATAAAACTTGACGCGCGCGTTACACACGTTTTACGCTTGTAAATCGTTACTCATCTAATCTTGATGTAACTCAATCCACTCCCGGCTTTTATATGCGCTACGGATCTTGCAAGATCATCACGTGTTTGAGAGATGGTTGATGGTGGTTTACCTGAAGGCAGTGTCTTCTGGCGAGCCAGCCGATGTGTTGGAGTTGTGAAGGGTCTGGAAGTGCTGAGGCCAGTCTTAGAGCCTTGAGGGTAAGTGCCGCGAGAGCCGAATGCAAAGCGTTGAACCAGACATTCGCCTCGGTACTATCGGCTGCTCTTAACCAACACTCGTGCACGCCGTCCGGGGAGTGAAGTTCTAAAATACGACCCTCTGAAATAAATTAAGTCAATCGAGTTAAGAGATTGGATATGAAAATTATGCGAGCAACGTGCTATGATTTCGTTTCGCACGATGCGCCAGATTTTGCCAAGTAATTCGATATTTAAATATACGAATAGGCCTTTTCTAAAGGGACATGGAAGCTCTGTTCATGGCTAACCAAGTGGACCCGTTCAGCGAATTACGAAAGCCTATTTTGAGATTCAGTGCTCGTGACACGGGATTACGAGACCGCTGGAATAGAAGCGTCATGTGTTTCTCGTGTTTCTCGTATGGCCATTAACCTTGAATGCGAGAGGATTTAATCTGTTGATTCACTGCTACAATTTTCTCTGCGAAAGCTCGAGAAAGCAAGCAAGTTGAATGAGCTTCGAATGAAACATCGACGGTCATGATTTTTAATACTCGCTTCGAGCTTCATATTATTACGTATTCTAGAAATTTATTAAATTCGTATGCTCTTTACGCATTCAACGATGGTTTTCTTGATTCGCGTCGTTTTCTTTTTCCCCCTTTTTCCATTGTATTCTTCATTTTCATCTTTTAATGCCCGCCGATTCTGGAAGCAGCAGACAACTTCTCCGGTCTCGACCTTAATAGTTTTTGTATTAAAGTCTCTGGTGCATTATAAAGACACTATAACTTTGCCGAGTGGATGACAACTCAATTTCAAGTTGAGCCTGACGTGCTCGCGTGCGCTTCAAACTTAACGCTTGCCAACACCGGCGCATTCATATGTATACTTTAGTGAAATATGTGTCCAGATAAAGTCGATGAAAAAGAACAGGCCCTGTAGGAATCAGGCCGGTAGGAAGCTTAGCGATTTAGCGTTGCTCGCGCTAAAAGTATTATGGCTCCGTTTTTTTTTTAAATACAATGTCACAGAGCCCCAAAATCAACTTTATGATCCTCTTTTGTTCGTTACATACGTTTATAGTTTAGTCTCGCGAGCAAAGACAGTTTGCTGAAATAATTGAAAATCCATTGAAGGATTCGAGGACCTCTCGAGTCTTTAAAATGATTCTAACGGAGTGACGAGCTGTTTTCATTGCTACCATCTCGAAATCAGACTATTGTTGCGTGACATCTCGTTTTTCCAGCTTATACGATCTGATTAGCCGGGGGCCATAAACCTGAAAGTAACAAACGTCCGCCGTCTCTTATACAAAGTATCTACTTTCCAGCGTGTCCTGTTCTCTGTACTTTTAAGCGATAACGACTTTCGCCAAGCTGGAAGGTGGCCCGATACAACTCCGGCATTACGTATATATACCTGGGCGACGTTCGCAGATATTATCAAGGGCGTCGGCGGGAAGGCTGGTCCTCCGCGTATTAACGCAAATAGTGCTATTATTCAAGCGGAGCCACGCGACATTTATCAACAGCGTTGAGATTTCCTCCCTCCTCTCTTTATTCCTTATTATTAACTGCGGATACCTACTTCGTAAATTGCGGAGCGCCTCGAATGTGGCAAGTTCGCTTTGAAATAAATGAGCGAAACGGGAAGATACGTGGAACGTATATATCCGCGCTAATATCGTTTCGGGAGTCGAACTGATAGAGTTAATTCCGGCTTGATTGGCTGATTAATCGCAAGTTACGTTCATCGATTAAAACGCGTTCCCGCGATTGTATCGCGTTACTTCTCTTTGCTCGTTCGGAACACGCGATGCGATTCCGAGTAGACCTCTTTTACCATTTTCATTCTTCTCACTGATCATTTATCATCAGGCAAATTAGACAAATTTATGTTGAAAACTTTCGATGTTTCTAAAAATTGATGAGCATCCTATAAAACATATCAAAAGTCCTCGCCAATGAGAGTCGAGCTCG
>JABFQM010003553.1:0-11454 GCA_022816865.1 Zelostemma sp. ZL-2020
CTAACGCCTTTCTACCTTTGAACGCTCACGCTCCTACCTAGCTAACGCTTTAACTCGCTCGGCTATTGACGCATATGACAAATGGAATTCTGGAACTTGTATTTAAACATCGCCCCTATCCAGTGATAAAGCTTTGCAATGCGCTGGAAAGGAAATATTACCATCAGCGATGATACAAATTCTGAAAAGCGCACGTGATTTATCGGAGTAAAGTCAACACAAAATTCCATAACTTGTTATGAAATGTTTGTTTACTACCAAACACAGCACTTTTGCTCATCAAATTTCTCTCCGTGATAAAAAGGAAATCACAATTTAATAAATGCCTGATTAAGGCATGATTCAATTTTATTATGGACTCTTTAAAATCTGATTACAGTCAGTTACAAAAAAAAATTATAATAAAAGTGATTTCAAAATACCTATTCAAAAATTGAACCCTTCACAAGCATAAAAACATTAATTCTAAAGAATGATGATAATTTCGCTTTAATAACTCTTTTCGATTTGGTAATAATATAATAATTTGAAATCCTTGGTAAACACCTCCAAACAAAAATTAATTTTTGTCGTTGTGGGTTTTCGACAACAAAAAATTATATTGTTTGTGGGTGACGTTTGTACATCGGTGTTACAAATAGAATAATTTAGAAACATCTTTTATTTATAAAGTATATTTTTCATTCAAATAAGATAATAAGTAATGAACATTCATAAGTCATTCATGACACAGTCGACAATGCAAGAGATGACAATGAATTATTAAACTTACATCCAGCTCTTATTAACATAGTAGTAACCATCGCTAAGTCTATTCATTTTAGTAATTATTATGTCCTGGAAATTCTCAAAAATCATAAATTTACTGACGTAATTATCAATATCGTAAATTTTATATGCTTTGTAATGCTCTTCAAGAAAGATATCATTAAATTGTCGTGCTTTGATACAACATTTTTCATTTGCTTTATTGACCATTAAAATTTCTACTGAATAAAAAAAAAGTTCACTTGCCTCATTTATCATAACAAAAGCGCTATTACAAGTCAACCTTTCCCCCATGAATGTTACAGATTTGCACTCATCAAAATCTTCTTCTCCTGAAGTAATCAAATTTCGTTGAAGCAAATAACTTTCGTTTGCAAGATTTTTTTTACCAGAGGAAATGAAAGTTTGAGTATCGATTTGTTTTTTTAAAAATCTGTTACTTGCCATCAATTGATGTTTAATAGCTATAGTTCGACACACATTTACACGACTACAGGCATAGCGTGAAATTTTTTTCCCTTCTCCATTTTTGCTTTCAAATCGCATGCAGCAAACGTTCCATAAAGGACCAATTGCAGCCATAATGCGTGGATAATGCAGTATGAAGTGATGTTTTGGCTTAAAATGATTAGGAAAGTAATAATTCAAAGAGAAAAGGTATTCTTTTATACACAAGCGAAGCATGTTCGGTGTATGAACAGTAACCTTTTTAGTTGTAACGAAATGAACCAAAGTTTGTAACTGTGATAGTAAATCCCAAATTTCATCCTCTTCCGGTACAAGATCGCCAATCATCAAATTAATGTTCAGTATCAATTGAAGCATTTCAGCTGAGGTCATAATTATACATTTTGATTTCTGCTTCAAATGATGTTCTGATATTTCAGGGACTTTATTCGTATGTAACCCAGGGCCGTAGTAAAAACCGCGTATTCTTTCATTCAAAGAGTCAAGAGTGAAATATTTAGCAGTATAAATGAAGTAGTGTAAAAAAAGAGCCATATCGTATCGACAAATACCCTCTAACACATCATGCATGACGTCGACGTATAAATTTTCTATCACATGGAAATCTGTTAGTTTGTTGAAAGTGCTATTTTCTTTGATACCAGTATTTTTGGGATTATTGGCTTTTACATGCTCGTCGTAAGATTCAACTGTTCTAATGTGGCAATCTTTTTCCTGTAAAACGTTGTTTTTTGTTTCATTGTCTACAAGACAGAAGCGACAAAACTTATTAGCTGTGAAACCTTCCATAAACCCGAGAAGAGAATGTAAACCCAAATTGTCACCAGCAATCAAGCACAATTTGAAAAATATTTTTTGGTTTCCTTGTGGACGTTTAATGATGATACCCTCATTTTCTAAAAACGATAACTCTTCAATGACCTTCGAAAAAATTATGCTATTTTGAAAATGTTGTCGGTCGAGTGTATTGAAAAGAACAAATAGAATAATATTTTCTAGTTTCGAAACCATGTGAGGTGGAAGACAAGGAATGCTCAAGTAAACTGCTCCACATTTTGCTATTCCTTTATGTGATCCAATGCAATTATTGTTTTCATAGTCATCATAATATAATATTAAAGGAAAGACAATGTTATTTTCGTATTTCTAAATTTTACTCTTCCACAAATGACCTTGGATGATATTTGAGATTACATATTTATGCGAGTTCAATGTATCAACATGTTTCATAGTTTGATCAAAAAATCCTGGCAATTCGAATAAGTTTTGCAAAACTCGTCTCACAGGGATAAATTGTGCTGTTGCTGGGACATGTTCCAAAACAATGACTCCATTTCTTATTCGATATTCTGGTATTTCACCTACAAGGTAATGTTGGGGAGCGATATACGCTTGCAATGTCGTTAAACTTTTGAAACGTTGATATTCAGTTTTTAAATTTTTAAAAATGTGAGTGTGTGTTTTAAAGGCATCGTCAATTTCATTCAATATCTGTGCATCACAATTCAATGGATATAAACGATTTTCAATGTCGCTTTTCAGTGAATGCATTTTAGTTTCGTATAATAATTCCGACTTTGAAACAATGTGATTCAGTCTAGTGCGTGTTATGTCAGGATATGATTGTAGATCGGAAACGAATTCTAAAGCATCTTTATCGCAAACGACATTATCGATATCTTCTAATTGTTCCGTTGTTAATATCTCTTCGTCATCAGTTTCAGAGTCTGAGTCATCAAATACATTGTTTATTAGAGGTACATTTGTTTCGATTTGAAAAATTTTGGAATCATCAACATTATTAATATCAAGATCGTTTCGAACAACTTCACTCGGTCCTACTGTGCTTGCAATAGTCTCTACTTCGTTGAGATCATGTTTTCTGCGTCTGTGACCTATATATGAACCCAAAGTAGCAAATTTCCTGGTGCATTCAATTTCAACGCAATGAAAAACATTTAAGTTCTGATGAGCACGCTTAACATGATACGTTAATGTCGGATTATCTTTCAAAGAGTCATTGCAAGCAAAACACTGGAACATGGTTGATATTTATACTATATTTTTACGTCAAAGTAATTTTATGTGTACTTTCATACAATTTAAGTAACGAAAAAAAAACTTATTCCCACTTTTTTAGAACAGAAAAACGATATGCAAAACATTCAAGATTAGTCTTGTACGAAATCAAAGCTGACTTCTTTATTTTGTCTTTCAACCCGGAAACTTTACGGTTTTCAATATGAGCAGAAGTGAAGAAAGAAAACCCCCTAACATATATCACACATGTCACAGGTTGTTAACGTGGGCAAGCAAAACTTTCAGAGACGTATTGGTTCTATCGTGCTTAGTTTTAAGATTATATCCAGCGACTTGAATAAATGTCCAAACTGCTGCTGTCAAATGAGGAAAGTCACAGTCGGTAACGAAAAATATTTTAAAGGCCAAGTCGAGTGCCTCAAAGCTGGAGCCTATGTTGTATCGCACTGCATTTACGCATACGTAGACTTTTTCGACTTGAAAAAGAGGTCCAGCGACGACAATGGTAGGCTGAAATGTCAAGCCACGTTTTCTTACGTTTTCTCGATGCTCAGCTAATCGTGCTTCCAAATCGTTTGAATTCTGGAAATCCGTAAAAATATTAGCACTGACCGTGTGAGATAAAATAAGATTCGTGATGCTTTTCTTACTTCGACATGCAAAAAGAAGGTTTCTCGTTTTTCCAAAGCACTGCATTTTCCAGAGCTCCCAGATGTGTCAGTTTCATTTTTCCTTTTACGTCCAATTTTGAAGGGATCCAATAAAAATGGCAATAGGTACAAACACAAAGTATCTTTCTGTTCTGGGAAAAATGTATCAATGATTATCGATTAAGAAGCAATAATTATTGCTTCATTTATTTCATATATATATTGTTTTTATAATTGCGTATATTTTATAGAAACAGAATTAAGGCATCACAACATTTTTTAAGATTAAAAGATTACAAATTTTGAAATATTATTTATGAGTGATAAAATGAACATAAAATAGTGCAATAGGTACCTGAAGTCAAAGTTATCCATACCCTCAGAATTCCTCTTCCAGTTTCATCCAATTTGGTTGATGTACTTGCTTGGCGGAAAACACTTTCTTTAATTTTTTCCCAATTCGCAGGAAACCCGAGCGAAATGTTTGGATGCAGCTTTTCAAAATCGTTCTTTACCTGTAATACATTATCGATAAGTTGAATCCGAAATTTATGTTCTATCAGGTTTATATCCTGATGATTCAATTATATATCTACTGACCAATTGTTTTCCAGCTTGAACCGTCAAAATACGGAATTGTTTGAAAAAAGATTGGACATTCGCTGTCGGAACTTGCAAAAGAGATTTTCTGTACAGGAAAGTTTCAGCCCACCACTTTTCCACTTGTTCAAACGGCTCTAAATTGTCTGCTAGCCAAAGAAGTTTTTCTTTCACGTTGTCATCAGATTCTTCGAGAAAAAATATGAATTAGGAAGAGTGTAATCACACACTTGAATTCCATTTTGAGAAATGGTTTACCTGTAACACCAAGTATTTCTATATCGGCAGGCTCTTCGCATGAGGATTTTATAGGTTTCAGGAGTCCCTTTTTACGTAGTTTTCCCTTGCAGTATCCCAGGTGATCCCACAGTTTTCCACAAGTTTGAATACGTTCGCCATCCGTGGTTTTACCCTGAGAGTAAAAGACTGCGGGATCTTCTCCCGGAAATAACTCGGTAATTTCTCTTGCAAGAGCGTTTAATCTGTGTGCTGATATGCTTAAAAAAATGGTGAATTAATATTCTGTTGTATTTTATTGATTAGTATATAATTGTTTTGCATACCTTATTTTATCTAACGTTTCTCCAACTGGGAGAGATTGCGTCAGTGCATCGATCTCACGTTTAATGACCAAATGGACAAGTTCCGATCGCTGTAGGTCCGGCAAAATCAATTGATTCGAAATAAATGAGCTGAGAATCGTTTTTCCATCAGCCGAATTTTTGAGATATTCCAATAAGCCCTGACAAACATTTTTATTTATTGCTCCAGAGTATTTGATAACGTTTTTTATACATTCGTTGCATCAACTGCAAAGTACCGTTTGTCCTCTGGTTTTGAAAGCAAATTTTTGCTGAGCTGCCTCTGCTGTATTTGATTCTGGAAAAAGATTTCTATGAACGTAAGCGTTCACTTGTTCCTGATCCTCAACTGCATCGTGAGAAGTGCATACGTCTTGAATATTCGAACTGCTGTCAAGTTCGGTATAAGTTTGTAGTCCAGATTCAATTGGAAATTTCTCGATAGGACTCGAGGTAGCAACTGGTTCCAAGGGTGTTTGCCCGTACTGGAATGAAATTATACTAAAAATTCGCATTTTGGTCATTTTTTCGAATGCTTTCGAATGAACCAAATTGAAAAAATATACATAAAAAACCGAATAAAAAAAGATATATTATTATCTATTGTTTTGATCATATATATTTGTAAAAATCTTGTAAACGGTTTTGGGATTATTTAATTATAACTTAAATTATATTGATTTCACTTTAGAATTCAAGTAGGTATAACATTGAATTTAAATTTCCTGTGAAAATCTATTTTTATTCATTGAGTTATGATCACATCGTAATTAAAGCTTGATGAAATTCAGATTCTCTTTTTGCACATTGTAATTTCATCAGTAGATTTATCGGATGAGTTAATGAAAATTGTATATTTGTAAGATGAGTTTTCCGTAATGATGAATAGTACGTAAAAAAAGTTCTTATATTTTATTGTAGAAACAAGTATGAATATTATTAAAAATGTATTGCAAAATTTTTTTTCCTATTTTTTTACTTTTTTACTATTAATTTCCCAAACATTGGTAATTTTTTCGACTTACCTCGATTTCCAAACCGTTCTCCATGTTTCGCGTTGTACTTACTCTTCATTAATGAAACTATTAATCTTAATAGTCAATAAGAGCAAAAAAAGCATGCTTAAAAGCAGTCACGTTTGTAGGTTAGAATTACCCTCGCTGCAAGGCTTTTCGCAACTTCCAGAAAAAAAGGTTTCTTTGTTTACATAAAAAATGCTCACATTTTTCGAAATCGCAGATTTTTCTTCTTCCGATTTCCTATCCGAATTGGGCACAATTTACTATGAGAAGAGTAAGAACTTTTGCTAAACACTTTAACCAAACACTTCGAGGCGGAAAAAGCGTGCTTGATAAAGTTGATCCACGCAAAATCGCGACGATTCCCGAATGCGACTCTGCGCATGCGCGAAAGCTTTCCAATGCGCTGGAGAAGAAATAGTACCATCAGCGATGGTACAACTTTTCAAAAGCGTACGTGATTTATCAGAGTAAAGTCAACACATAATTCCATAACTTGTTATGAAACGTACAATGAGACTAAGAAGCAATCTTTCGATTTCCTTGTGTTTACAAATTCAAACGGAAATTATATAAACTCCAACTTTTCAATAGCTTTTAATACTAGAATATTATATCCTAGCGAACTCTTAAAATTTACAATCTGAACATATTGACATTTCGATAAGCAAAAGTAATTTTTAACGACTTGTTTTGAGGTTTTGACATCACTTCCTAATAATACTCGTTTACTACTAAAGATAGCACTTTTGCCCATCAAATTTCTCTCTCTCCGTGTAGTTCCATCAGAAATTACTACACCATTGGGTAGCCCGATCATATCCCCATTTTCTGTCGATATTTCCACTAACTTTCCAAAAAGAATACTTGAAGTTTCAAGTATTTTTACTATACCACCATTACATTTCCTCTAATATCACGAACTAATAAATTAGAAAGTTACAGGAAATATCGACAGAAAATGGAGGATATTATTGGGCTACCCAATGGTGTAGTAATTTTTGCTGAAACTATAATAATTTTTCATATAAGGTTATTCTCCGTGCAGTATATTCATGATAGACAAGATTTTTTTTTCTAAATTTCATATGGCTTTCGATGTTGACTTCGCAGATAAACGTATGATAATTTTATATATGATCATGATGATTTTAAATAAAATATAACACAATTCTTTGATACAGGTAATTTTGAGTTTGACATGGTGTACCCGAACCACTAATAGAAATGGTTTTTGTTTTTTTCAAAAATTTCCTTTTCCATACAGTGAGTGTGTTATTATTAACTCATTTTATACATTCGCGGTACTAAATTCGAATTCCTCGTCCCAAATAATACGTTTGTGCCGATTTTTACTCGAGTAGCACGATTTTTAACAAATTTGGTTCGCCATTTTGTATCAGCCATTTTGTTTTAGCTATTTTTGACACTGGATTTGAATTCCTTGATCCCAAAAACGGATAAAAACTAATTTTCACACATTTACGCTCACAATTTGAATTTTGGCCAGCTTCTCGGTCGATTCAGACCACTGTGCAGCGGGTCATATGGCCACTCCCCTTATTTTCAACGTAATGCACGCGATTGCAGCGCCACTCTATTTTTAACATTATTGTGGCGCATAAATATCGAGGTAAGTACAAAAAGTTGTTTCTCGAACTTATTTATCAAATCACATGCGTTAATTGGTGAGTAGTAGCATCCCGTAACCCGAAAAGTTTCTAGAGCCATATCTAAAGTTGATTTTACACCCGAAATCCGATTTATTTCTTTAAAGATTATATATCATTACAAAGCAGGAACGTTCTAGAAGATATTCTGACGTTCCGCGTAATTTTTTAAGTTAACCTCGCAAAACTACAAAACTTCGCGCGGTACTTATACGAATGGGACATATGCCCCGCCCGTTATCCGGGACATATGCCCCATAGCAATGACTAGCTGACTCACAGCACATAACTGTTAATTGAACTATCAATAGCAAATTTAATAACAATCGAGATCAAAAACAATCAAATTGAAAATTTTTTAAAAATTATTAAAAATTGAATCAAAATTAAAAAATTTTTGTCCAATAAAATTGATCAAAAAATATGAAATATTAATGAAATCGATGAAATATTATTGACTTTTGTAGAAGAACATGCCGACTGTTTATAAACGTAAGTTAGGCGTGATGCTCCGAAAAAACTGCGACCCAGAGAGACTCAAAGAAGCGGTCATCCAGGTTGAAGAAAAGAAAATGTCTTTGAGAAAGGCTGAAATATATTATAATATTTCACGGCACACGATAAGGAGACGAGTGCAATTGTTGGAGGTTGAAAATTGTAATCGCGGACCACACTGTGAGTATTAATGTTAATTTTTGGAAAGTTCATTAATCTATTGTATGTGATAATGACTTATTTAACTTTTTTTTGTATTTCAGGTTCTCTTGTTAAGGAAAACGAGAAAAAGTTGGCCGCGCATATTAAAAAACTTTGTGTCGCTGGTTTCTGTCCAGACAGAACAAAAGTTCGTCAGTTGGCTTCCGAGTTCGCTGAGGCTTTGCACATCGAGCATAAATTTAATCGAGAAAAAAAATCGCTGGATACGATTGGCTTTCGTCGTTCTTGAGACGCAACCCCGATATCACCGTCCGCCAAGCTGAAGGACTGTCCATTGCTAGAGCTCGGGGCCTTTGTAGACTTGAAGTCGATAAATTCTTCGACATTTTAGAGAACGAAGTAAAGAAGCATAAACTGGAAGATAAGCCACAAAACGTTTCAAACATGGATGAGTCCGGTGTCCAACTAATAAATGTAGTGAGGAAAGTCATTGCTGCTAAAGGAGCTAAAGAGGTCCACAAAATGACAGCAGGCGAGCGAGGCGAAACTGTAACGTTGGTTGCCTGCTGCACAGCGGAAGGGAGATTTCTGCCTCCTACCTTAATTTACAAAGGAAAAAATTTGAAGGCGGAATTCCAAGACGGCCTGCCTCCTGGATCGAGAGTGTTAATGAACCAGAAGTCTGCTTTCGTCAATAGTGAATTGTTTCTGAAATGGTTCAAAGAAGAGTTTTTGCCGCGGAAAGCTACCGGTAGAAATATTTTGATTCTAGACGGCCATTGTTCACACTGCTCTTCTGTCGCTGTTCTAGAATTATCTGAGGAGAATGATGTTTCTTTACTCTGTTTACCACCGCACACGACGCACGCTCTGCAGCCACTTGATAAGTCGTTCTTCGGTCCCTTTAAAGCTTGGTTCGAAGTGGAAAGCAATACGTGGGTTGAGCAGCACGTATGCCGTAAACTAACTCGTTACCAAGTTGGACCGTTGGTTTCCAAAGCGTGGAACAAGGCAGCGACCGTTGGGAACGGCACAAGTGGCTTATCTTCAACCGGAATTTTTCCAGTCAATCGCAACGCTATCCCGGACCATTATTTTGCGATCTCTGACAGTATCGCCGCAGCAGCAGTGAATCGGCAAATTCCGGAACCGTCAGAGTCCACTCAGCAACCACTTGAAGATCCAGAAACATCTCGAGGCGAAGAACTGTCGATCAATTCTCGAACACAGTTGTCACCCTCGAAGAAGTTAAGTTTAATTTCACCTGTACCTGTACTAGACGTCGGAACATCGAAGAGAACGGCCAAATAAGCTATTTTGTTGACATTGGAACAAAACAGAAAAGCAGTACGAGAAAGAACAAAAAAAAAAGATCGTGCGATTGAGAAGAAGAAGTCAGCGGCTCCTAAAACCAGCAAGAAAGCAGTGCGAAGAGAACCTGAGCGAAAGAAACTGGTAGAGCGGAGAATGTCATCACGAGTTTCCAAAAAAAGGTTGGCTTTCGTAGACACGGATATTGAGACATCGGACTCGGAGACCAATCACCTCTCGAGCGATAAACAGAAACGGAAGTCCACAAAGAAGCGCGCCAAACAACCTGGTGGAGTGGAAGTTTTACGAAAATGCAAAGAGTGCGAAGAACTTTATTATGAGGAGAAAGCAGAAGGAGGTTGGCTTCGCTGTAGTCAGTGCAAACTATGGCTGCACGCATCATGCACGATTTTTGAAGAATCGTGCGTTGACTGCGGAAGAGAAAATAGAAAAAAAAGTTAAATATTCCCAATTGTTTCAATGTTGTAAACTATTTTCTCGTAATAAAATTTTTTATAGTCACCTACATGGTAGAAAGGTATATTATTAACGTTTTTGTAGGAGAAAAGGACTTGAAAATTATTTTCCTGCCTTTCTACGACATGAGGCATATGTCCCGGACAATTGCGTGAAAGGTCAATTTTACACTTTTTCGAAAAAATTGTGTATCTATTTTTTATTGCATATTTCCGTCGGAATAATATATAAAAATTTTTGTTTTCATTATTTACGTCATTGGGAAGCTACAGTAGTAATTTGAAAAAAGGTGGCTCATATGTCCCGGATTTACCCTACATATTTTTCGCCAATTGAGCCAGTGACGGTTTTCCCCATTCTTTTTTAAAACTGATTTCGAAAGCACTCCTGTGGCTATTAATGTAATTTATTGAAGCGTAGACATGTTTGCAGCGTTTTTTGCATTTCGTAACGCAGCTGCAATATGTACCTGAAGTTACAAACGTTGAGAATAAACGAACAATTTTAGAAAAAAAAAACATGAAACAGGTATTGCTGATGTGCAGGAATCAACTCTGAGGTATAACGAATTTAAGGGTAAAAACGCCCTTAAAGAAGGTATCCGAAAAATTTATAGATCACATTTTTCTGCTCGGCATAGAAGCCGAGTCGAAATCCGAATGAGACAAATCTGATTTATTCGATAATGAACTATGCGACTCCACTTTTTTCCACCTTTAAACTGCCCCGGACCCCTTTCATTTTTCCGCCCTTAATCGCGAATTCTTCAGTTTTCGAAGTTAGGGAATTTTTTTCTCCGAATTCGGGGGGATCCGAAACGCAAATTCACGCGAATTATCTTACACGAATACCGAACTATACAACCCTATTTTTCTCTACCCCGAAACTGCCCCGGACCCCATTCATTTTTCCGCCCTTAATCGCAAAAACTCCGATTCTCAAAATTTCGGAATTTTTTTCTCCGAATTCGGAAGGATCCGAAACGCGAATTCACGCAAATTACCTTACACGAATATCGAACTATACAACCCTTTTTTTCTCCACCCCGAAACTGCCCCGGACCCTTTTCATTTTTCCACCCTTAATCGCACATTCTTCAGTTTTCACAGTCTGGAAATTTTTTCCTCCGAATTCGGGGTGATCCGAAACGCAAATGTACGCACATCACGTTGACCGCACACCACACTCTACACACCTCTCTCCCCCCCCCCCC
>JABFQM010003554.1:0-11448 GCA_022816865.1 Zelostemma sp. ZL-2020
ACAAATTTAAGGAATTGAATTTTGTAATTGTGAATTTGTTGTGCACTATGTTATTCCTTCCTTCGAGTATTATACACAGTAATTTTGTACTTCTTTATAATACGATGTTGCGGATTTTCCAATATGTAAATTCCGTGAGTGGAACTCCAGATAGCAAAGTTATCAATTGCCGTTTCGTTGCGTTCTACCGAATGCTTAATTTTTGGTTCATTGTAGAACGTAACAAAGCTTTGAGAAGAAAAATCTCATAGCTCATTATGTCATTGCCGGATTGCTATTTCATCAAATGCCATATTATATAGTTTCTCTTCTCTGTGGCTCATTTTCAGGTACTCTTATCCAATAATCAACCCTTTCATATGCGATTACTTTAGGGTTTCGAGTCGAAAGTCTAGATCGCAATATTGTAGGGATAATGTTTAGACTCACTCTTTTCATTGTTTTCATACAAATCAAACGCTGCAAGATTTCATCTTTCGTAACGGTAAAGAGTATTATGTATATTATATAATCTTTGCGACAAAAGTCGTTGATGAATTTTCTGGTTTATGGTAGAACTCATGCGCAAATCGATGGATAATGTGACACTACGTGACAAGTGCAATAAAATGAACTCTTCGGCGAATGTGACATTTGGTAATTACACGAGTCGGTGTTTGAAGTTGTCGGAACATTTTATTTTTACTCGAACGGATACAACTGTAAAGAGTTCGACTCGATTTATTCGGTAAGAATCCTCCGGTACCATTTTTAGACAAAAGTCTATTTTATTTAGAAACTCGTATTTTTACACTCGGAAAGATTTGTTAAAGTGGATAGAGGGCAAAGAACAAGAAACATTCATAAACATCAAAATTTTTCAATTCACGATAATCCGCAACATGTATATAATTCAAATACTGCCGATTTGTATAGAAGCAACTCGGAGAACATAATTTTGGAAATAGATTATTTGGATACAAATAAAAGTAGAAGAATAAGCAGGGCAGTCATTGGGCAAAATGCACAATAAATTTAATGAAATATCTTTTTTTTTTAAATGGCTGTTGCAGCATGGCATACATTTCCAGCATTTTTTTTTCATCCTTAACAGTCATAAATACCCAAGAAGGGGCTCAAGCCTATGAAACCAAAAAATCTTTAAATTTCATGACAATGTTTCATTTCATGTTCTCACACATGAATTTAACTTTTCATCAAATTCACAGTTGAAATATTCTCGGAATGAATGTATATTGAACGAATCGCACAACTTTGCGATGAATACAATTATTTTGACAATTACATATTGTATTTGTTGAACAATTAAATATGATTATAAACAATATAAAATCTAGCTGGAACTCGTCCACTTTTGTCAAATACAGAAATTAGTGAAAGAAATTAGATTTTTTATTTGTTAGAGTACTTACAGCGGTCTTCTTCAGCCAAAATCGGTAACATTTGAGTACCAGCGACCAGAAGAAGAACAAAAATCGATACTGCGTTCATGTTTGGAACTGTTGACAACTTTTCAAAGAATATTGGGAATGTCTCGCAAACGAAATACTTGTCCAAAACGTGAGGAGTCGTGGGATTTTTATACCCAGTTGTCGGCAATTACTGATAAAGCGCAATCACCGTCCCCGTTTCCTTTGGCGATAAAAACTATGCACTTTGTAGAATAACTCATAAAGGCCGTAGGTCGTTAAATAGATATTGAAACTGACGTTTGTGAAAAAACTTTTCTAAACGACGAGAATTGTCATTCCAAAAATATGTTAGAGCCGTTCACAAAATTCTATTGATATAAGACAATTGCAAGTACCAACATTTTAAAAGAAATGGCGCGTACGAATATCAATGCCTGAAAACTTGCTGAAAATGTTGTCTTGAAATTCAAGTAATAACAACATTCTTTCAATCATCGTTGCATAGAACAGATTGTTGATAGTGATTTCAAACACAACCGATTTTCGGTCCTTCAATTCTTGTTCTAGATATTGATCCATGAAAGCGAGAAGAAACAGAAAAGCCTAGTCCGCGTTATTTTTATGATATTTTTTGAAAGTATTTTTTTTTTTGCATTGATGAATGCGGTACAATTCCTGATAAAAGCTAGTGCAGATATTGTTGTCGTATCACAACGTTTGCATAATGTATCGGTATAATTTCATCGTTAAGATGATATGCTGCAAACGACGGTCATTGCCTATGGGTACTGAAAACATATTATCGCAAGGTCTTACAAATTAAAAATTGAAAGAAATCGATGTTCGTTCGAAATAAAATAAAAAGAAAACCTTTAGCGATTAAAAAAAATTAATCCTCATTGTATTAATAATAATGATATTTCGATTTTTTGATCGGTAACAGTTCACAATTTCATTGATTACTTATGATTTCTAATTTTTAAGACCGTAAAATGATGTGTTTTTTAGTAGGTACTCTTACGTTCTAACGGCCGTTTGCAATCTATCATCTTGACAATGAATTGTACCAATACATTACATAAACTTTAACTGCATTGCCAAGGACAATGTGGGACAACAACATGAACTTTTTTCCGCAAAACAAGGTGCTTGCATATTTTAATTTTATTTTTCAATTC
Organism: Zelostemma sp. ZL-2020; assembly: GCA_022816865.1. NCBI lineage: Eukaryota > Metazoa > Arthropoda > Insecta > Hymenoptera > Platygastridae > Zelostemma > Zelostemma sp. ZL-2020. Next base: position 2,591 of record JABFQM010003554.1, read on the forward strand.
TACTTATTTTTTAATTCTTTTAGGTAAGTACTTAACAAATATATAGTCGAATTTCTCTTACTCATTTCTGTAGTTCACAAAAGTGGACCAGTTTCAGCTAGATTATACATTTTTTATAATCATACTTAATTGTTTAACATATATGTGATTGTCAAAACAATTGTATTAACCGCAAAACTGTGCGGTTCATTCCATATACATCTATTTTGAGAATATTTTAACTTTGAATTTTATAAAAAGTTTAATTCATGTGTGAGTACACGGAATTAAACATTCTCATGAAATTAAATGATTTTATGTTTAATAGGCGTTGGCGAAGGATCTCGTCGTCATTGTATTATTGGTGAACTTTATGGAGAAAGACGCCGGAAATAGATGCTGGAACAGCTTTTCAAAAAACACGTTATTTTGTCAAATTTATCGTGCATTACACTAAATGACTCCAAATGATCTATTTGCTCAATTATATTCTCCGAGGTGCTCATGTAATAAAGATGATATAATATACATAATCATGGTCAGCGGTAGTTGACCAAAGGTGAGGAAAAACAGCGTCAACTACCAGACCATATTTACAAAAATTATCAGGAAATGGCGTTCGAGCCAGAGTATTTTCGCTCGTATCTTTTTATTGAAAGCTCAAATCCCCGAAATGACGGCGGATTTGGCTTTGTCAGGCGATTTTCCATCGAATGCACTTGTTCGTGAATTGCAAAACATCGCGTTAATTATGTTATTACCGAGTATACTGTTCGTGACGGAGAATTTATTTCCCATTTTTGACAGCGGTCAATTATTCAGACTGATCATGTGAGTTTCGCGTCCCTACCTTATCGACACCACCTACCGACTGTCGGCAAATTTCGGCTGTCCTAATAATAATAATAACGTGTTACAGTGTTTATGTCTGAAAACGGCATAGATGTTATTAATTATTAATTATGATGATATGATCATAATAATAATGAATAAGCAAATATTTAACAATGGCAGCGACATTTGTTCCGGAAGGTGAGAACCAAAACAGTTTTCTACCCTGAGGTGAATGGAAAGCTGCCCTCGTTACGAGTTCGATGCGTTTTGACGTTGGTTTCGCTAACGTCAAAACGCCCCGAAATGTGCAACCGATATTTCGGTAATATTCCCGAAATTTTCACATTCTGATCTTTCAACGAAATAAATTGCCGACGCTCCGTTTCAACTTACCGACCTTTTCGATTTCGGTTTGTATCACGCAATATCAATCGTAATCGTGTGACCGTGTGTCAATCTTGCAATCATGTGTATAGATCGTATAAATCCGACAAGTTTTTAATATCGTGTATATAGTGTGCTTATTGGATTTCAGTTGCAATTTTTTCGGGTAAGTTAACTTTGTTAAACTTTTTAACCTCAATCCGTCACTTGTCGTTTGTTTACTTTTTACGTGATTTTTAATCGATATAAAATTTCTTTACATTTACAGATAATTTGCATGGAGTCGATGGAAACCACGACTTCAAAGCATTCAAGGATCGACAACGTCAGCTCAAGGTACGTATTTTTGTATCTTGTTTTGATATTTTTACGTCCGTGATTTTTAACTTTCTACTTTTCTTTTTATGCATGACCGAGGACCACGAAGGAACCCCGAAGGAACCACGTTTCACGGATTTGAAATACGAGGAGCTGAGAAGGTTCGAGAAGCCTCAAGGTCTCAAACCCTGAAGGAAACGCTCCAGAATCGACGTTTTTTACTCAAATGTATTTTCAGAGAACGAGCAGAAAATGCGGGCTAAAATCCAGGCGGTGCACGCGCAGAGTCCCAGGACGGTTCAGCGGAACGTGGACCAGATCACGTCGGATATCCAGAATAACTGCGACCTCCGGAAGTCGATAAGTTTCGCGATGGACGCGATGGATTACGAGGACCACGAGCCGATGGAGCAGGTCGAGAAGCCGAAGCCGGAGGAGTCTTTCGAGCTGCCCGAGGGCGACATCGACCCTGTCGACAGGAATTTGATCGCGGGCTTGTTGCGGAAGATTCGGTTTCCGAAGTCGTATCATTCGGATGGATACGTGGCGCTGCATTCGAATGTCAACAAACTCGTGCCTTCAATACATCGAAAAAAATAAAAAAAAATTTTGAAAAAAAATCTAGAATTTGAAAATTGAGAATTAAGAGTTCAAAAATTGAGAATTTATCTTCCTAAATTTTGCATATATATCAAAACCATCTAAAGAAATTTTTATTTATATTCACCAGCATATTTTTTCGTTACGAAGGATTGAAAGAATTAGACGTTTTACTTTTTTTTATAAATGATTCATTTCTTTTACTTTACAATTTAAAAAAATATTAATCTTTTTTTTCTTTTGGATTGTCGATCTTCTTCTGGCCAGATCCGTTTCCTCTCCAGTTATGGTCACGCCCTCGGAAATTTCCCCTGTACCCCCGGTACACAGACCTTTTGGCATGGGCCTCGGCCCAGTTCGCCAAGCCAAGAAGAGCCGTCAAGTTTTTTTCCTTCTGTTGCGCGACCCTAGCGCCGGCTCGACGTCTCGGTTTGTCTAGAAAGAATATATACATATGTAACACACCGATAAAAAATTTGAATTTCGCGGCACCCAACTAGAGGGCGCTGCCTTCGCGGAAAATCCGGAAACACGAAAGGAAAAAAGGAGAAGCGTTAGCGTCGTTAGCACGATGCTTTTTCTTGTGTAGAGAAAGAGCATCGTGCGCAAAACCTGTAATATCTATAAAGAATAAACGCTCTTTTCCTTCTCGATTTGAATCCTCTGATTTTCACGGTCATTACACATATTTTAGACTTCAAAAGCGAAAAGAAAGTATAAAATAGGTAGAAAAACCTATTAAACATTTTCATACTTACAGGGGGTTTTTGTTCTCTCGAGTAACGCCTTCTCTTTGGCCATTTGCTTTTTTGCTTCTTCCCATGCCTTCTTCTCTTTCTCCAGCTCAGCTCTCTCAGCTTGAAGCTCATTCCATTTTAACTGTCCTCGATCTTGTTGATCTTTCATCTGCAAAAAATTGATTTGTTGCTAAAATTGAGGTTACGAAAAATAAAGTTGTCCATCCTGGAAAAAATATACGACGCGTATTACGCATCGTTATACGCGTCGTCTATTTTTTCCCGGAAAAAACATACCTAATGAATTTTCCTTTTTTTATTTTATATTATAGAAGAAAATATTCCTTACCTCGGTGTCGTTGTTGCCCATTTTTCCGCTTTTCCTTTTTTTCGTCTTTCTATGCTGAAAAATCACACTCGACGCTCCTCGGAAAGGGAAATTCTTTCTGTACAATTTTCCAATAGAAGCGAGTTTAGGGAAGGGGTCAGCTCCGACTTGTAGCGACGCGCATGTGCAGTACAGGCATATATCGCTAGCAGGACCCTCATGACTCACTCACATGACTCACATTATCTAAATGCAGATGATGTAACCCTTATATGTTTCACATTTACTGTCAAATCTTTTGTGAATACAAATTATTGTGATTGAAAAACAGGATCGTGTGACGAAAATCATCATCAACTTTCGTGATTTTCGCAGTGTTTGTTCGCAAGTGAACTATCGTTTGAATTAGATGTAATAATCGTGGCAGCGGCATAGATTTTATCGACAATTGATCGATTTCTGTAATTTGTCTGATTTTGGCATCTTTCTTGCGTGACCAGCACAAATAGACATTGATATTCATCTAACGTCGAAAAACATCAACAAATATCGACATTTATCTACGAATCGTGTCGAATACCTGGGTTTTTCTAAAAGGTATTTGGAATTTGAATCAACATTACATTTATTTAACATCCCCTTATACGAATGCGTACAGAAGTTCTTGGGTTCTTCGTATTTGAGCCCGCGGATAGCATAATTAACCGAGCGCGTGAACCGTCGCAATATTCGCCTGACGAAGGCAAATTCCATACACATTCGAAAAAATGAAAGATGCAAAATATGAAGAAAAAAATTCTGTGTTGTAGAAAATAAAATTTGTTACAAATTTCCTCCTTAAAATTAGGTTCCTCAACTTGACTTTGGCGAGTTAAAAGTTTAAAACCGTACATTTTGCATCTTTTTTTTACGAATGTGTATGGAATTTGCCTCCGTCAGGCGAGAATTTCGCCGGTTGCCGGGCTCGGTCGGTTATGTTTTCTGCGGGCTCAATTTTGTTCATCCAAGATTCGTCGACGTTATTTTTTCATATATATGAATATTATGAATATTTGATTTTTTCCTTCCTTATGTTTAAAAAATGCTTAAAACTGCGAAATAAAATTTATTCCGATTCGCTTTCTACAAAAATTATAAAACTTTATTTGTTTCGATGGTCCTGGCATATCCGAAACATTTCGAGAGATTTAAATTAAATCTGCAGTTTTTGGTCTTTTCATCGGGGCCGAAATACGATTAAGTCACACATTTTCAGTCTTTGGAGCCAGATTTGTCGTCGCAGTGAGTTAAAATTACATTACAACTCCTCACAATTGTCCGCGTCGGGACCGAGAAAAGCCTCACATTAATGAGGGCCTGGAAAGCATAACCGACGGAGCGCGTGAACCGCCGAAATGCTCGCCTGACGAAGGCAAATTTCATACAAAATCAAAAAAATTAAAGACGCAAAATATAAAGAAAAAAAATTCAATGTTGTAGAAAATAACATTTGTCACAAATTTTCTTCATAAAATGTTGTTCCTTGCAAAGAATTGTAACTTAAGTTACAATTCAAAGGAAATTTCCTTTGTTTCGATCGTATTTTGTTTCCTGGAAACGTTCGTTGTTGTAGCAGTATTACGGTTTTTAATTTTTAACTTGCCAAATTCAAGTTGAGGAACCAAATTTCATAGAGAAATTCAAATTTCATAGAGAAAATTTGTGACAAATTCCATTTTCTACAACCCGGATTTTTTTTCTCCATATTTTGCGTCTTTAATTTTTTCGAATTTGTATGAAATTTGCCTTCGTCAGGCGAGCATTTCGGCGGTTCACGCGCTGCCCCACCACTGCGACTAAAAAGTAAAGTGTTGCCCGTAAACAGGGGCATGATGATACGCATGTATGTACGAAAAAGTGGCGTAATGATGGTGGGGGTTTGTTTTCTCTCCGATGGACAAACGTGAAAACTTTTGACTCGACAAAAGCAAGGCGATCAACAAATGTAGGAACGACAAATGTGAGGAGTTCTAGTGTAAACAACTTTATTTATTTCAAAGGTCTCGACACGTCTGCAAAATTTTTAAAGATTCAAATAAAATATGCTGATTTTGGTCTTTTCATCGGGGCCGAAATTCTATTAAATTATCACATTTTTAGTCTTTGGAGCCGATTTTTCGTTGTAGCGAGCTAGAATTTAGAAACATCGTTCATTTTGGTGGTTTTGACATGTCTGCAAAATTTCAAAAGATTTCAATTCGATCTGCAGATTTTGATTTTTTTACAGGGGTCGAAATTCGATTGAGTTATCACATTTTTAGTCTTCGGAGCCAGATTTTTCGTCACAGGGAACTAATATTGTACAACTTTATTTTTTTTATCGTCCTGACATGTCTGCAAAACTTATTTCTCGTTTACGTATCAAAGTTGGGTTGTTAGAAATCAGCAAAACAAACTAAGTTGCCGTAACGTAATTCCTCACACTGCGATAGCAATCATTCGGCTCGGATAACGAATCTTTTTCCAGCAAAACTCTATTCTACTCTTTTCTCTGCGCCCCAATTATTTACAACTATCACTGCATACCATTTTGACATACAATTTTGTTTATCTTGCGTTCTCGTTTCATACAAGCAAAATAACACTAAATTGCGAAGACAGCGCTCTAGATTTGTGTACATGTATCCCGAATTTTTCACAAAAACAATATTCAAATCTACTTAATTTGTTTCACATCCCAGTTTAAGGTCACCCAAAATCAAATAGGGTGTAACAACAATAGCTCCAACGTAAACGTATACACGTGTACGTTTGTTGAGCTTTGAGGTCCAGCTCCGAGATACGATACATATTGTTCTCGTTAGGGCGGCCAGCTCCGTGAATCTACATTACCGATTCACGTTTGAGCTTACACTGTAGCTCCGAATAATCATATTATTCGTCTGAGCTTTAAGCAATTATTTGCTGATAATAGTACCGCATTGCAAGCGGATTCCTTTTTTTTAATAAAAAAGTTGAATAATAAAAAATGTCGAACACAAAGTCAAATTTCGTTGAATTTGACTTAGATGACCAAGATTGGTTAGATTTGGCAAGTCCCGGGATTATGCTCGCTGATTCCCACATTGCGAGTTTTCATGAAATATTAAAAAATCAATATCACTACTTCGTGCAAAATTGCAGTTCTGTCAATTTATTTACAATTCGGCCAGCTCCGATTCATAATGGTGAGGAAGTCTTGCAAATAATCCATCTGTATAATGCTAAACATTGGGTTCTTTGTCATTACAAAGATGGAATCTATATCTATGATTCAATAAATACAGGAGCATTAACGCACGAGTTGGAATGCATTCTAAGGAAACTTTTCCCGACCGTGGATTTGAGAACTGTTCGGTTTCCAACTGTTCAGCAGCAAGGGAAGTATGAATGTGGTGTATTCGCTATAGCTAATGCAACTACATGCTTGTACGGAAACAATCCAAGTGCTGTGTGTTACGATCGTGAAAAAATTAGGAGTCATTTGACAAAGATTTTGAAAGATCGTAAAGTAGAACCTTTTCCAGTTGTCGATGCTGAACGATCGCAAAGTAACGTCACCTCATCTACTATCGAAGGACAGAAAAAATCGTTTCGTTATGACGAAGCCTTAGCGACGAGTTTGTTTTCGCCCTCAAAGAAAATGGCTGATGCTCGAATGATAGTTAGTAAACGTAATCAACTGAATTTGAATGACAATATAGATGTCCAACAAGGTGATATAAAAAAGAATGGAAAACAAAATCGCTCGTTTCCCCGTTTGTCGGTTGACAACAACGATTGTCGAATTGTCAAAAGAAATCATGGATTCAGTTGGGTTGCCAGTAAACGACCAAAGAAAAAGAATTCGATGTTGCGAGATGCGCCGGAAATGTCGACACAAAATTCGTTTTTGCCATTGAATAATTTGATTGACAGTGGTTGGGATGATTGGAAATGTAGCCAACAAATATCAAATTCATCTGACAAACAAAGAGACCAAAATTTTCCAAAGAAATCAAATCCCGTTCATTCTGCGAGAAACACCTTTTTGGAGGCTCATATGAATGACGGGGTGTCTAGTATACAAATTAAAAGCAATAAATGTCAAATGGTTGAAAAAAACCATGAATCACCGCAGTTCGTTAGGAGGCGATTGAAAAAGAATACGTGGCAAGGTTTACAGAAATTGTCGCTGATTCATTTGACTGATGAAGACGAGTTAGTCATAAAAAAAGGTAAATGTCTAAGGTACACTCACATGACAGTTTCCACGTCGATTCTTCAAAATCACACGTCGTATTTACCATACGAGACTGTATACCAGCAAAAAGCTAGTTTTATCAAACCACTCGAGTCGAGTTTTTCACTATCCTTTGAACTTCGTTCACAATCACGTAGCGAAGGTGAAGAAGTCGAAAAGAAGTTGAAATATAAGAACAATCCATGTACATTTCACCTTCTGTTCGTCATCGAAAACTGCAGTTATCTCCCAATCTGCAGGTTCTGATGTTGAAATGATGGTGAAATCGTTGAAGTTAAAAGTCTAACCTTCGATTCAACATTTTTGCACTCGTTGAAACCCATGGAAAATTTCAAAACTTTACGGTCGTCAATAGACAAATTGACTCCAATTTTTAACGATCGTCATTATTTATTGAAAAAAAAAAAATTTGTTCCGCTATCCAGAGTCACTACAATATATACATATATTGGGTTTATTAATTCCCCACGCCTTCTCGGCTTCTGGGTTTACATAAAAGTACATGAGATGATATTACACTAGAACATCGAAAAGGAAAAAAAAACTCAAAACTACTCCCACATCGTGGGCTCGCCGCCCTCGCCGCTCCTCCTTCCACCCTTCTGCCCGGTCGGTTCCGCAGGATGGACCCCCTCTTCCTTCCGGTCCCCTGCTATATTCCTCCCTGTAATTTGCAACAGAAGTTAAGTCCTCCTTTTTTCTTTTCTCGCCCTATCTTTTTCTTTCTCTCTTCCCCATCGCTCCACCTCCTCCATGTAACCGCATATCCCCCTCTCCGGCCCTCCTCTCATCCTGTCTCTAACTTCCTCCTCCCATTCCTCTTCCTCATATCCTGTCACCCAGTCCTCCATTTTCTCCCCCCACTTGCTCTCCACCTTATCTCTCAGATCTCTGCATCTTAGCATATGCCCCATAGTTTCCTCCTCCTCCCCACATCCCCTACACCTCGTGTCTTTGTATCCCTTTTTTCCGGCCTTTCCCACATTCCCACATCTCATTCTTGCCCACTGTTCCTTCTCTCTCCCTTTGGTCTCCTTCTCGTCCCAGTATTTCTCCCTTCCCTCCTCCGTCTTCCAGCTCTTATACTCCTTACAGTAGCTCGACTTTTTTATCTCCTTCCAGTCCTTCTCCACTCTGTCCTCTGCCTTCTTTCTTATTCCCTCCGCTAGCTTGTCCGGAATTTCCTCCCACTCCTCCCCTTCATAAATCCTCCTGATTAGCTCCCCCTCTCCCACCTCTTCTAATGCCTCCCTCCATTATCTTCCCCAGTCCGTGGGATTCCCGTTCACCACATTCCTTAATTCCTCCCTTAGGCACTTTTTCGGCCACCTCTCCTCCCCCAAGCCCAGTATCTCTATCACGTATCTGCTTACTCTTCTTCTCGCTTCTATCTCCCCCTCCCTTCTTCCTGCTTCCA
>JABFQM010003555.1:0-11434 GCA_022816865.1 Zelostemma sp. ZL-2020
GTTATCGGTATTCCATCTTCGATTCCGCGGAGCAAGACTTTTTTTAGCGCCACTTGACGCTTGCTCGCGTTGTCCTGTGCTTTCAAAACCAAGCCATGCGCTCCTTCTCCCACTCGACCAATCACGGAGTACCTATCCATGTGTACCAAACAACATATTGTGCCGTATTAATTATTCGATTCGGTTGGCGTCCACGAACAAGTGCAGTGTATTTCTGTATTCGGTAGGCCGTATAGAAGAATAGGCAAGTATTCGATAAATATTCGATCAATGCTGCCGCCCCATAACTTCTTGCGCGCGCGCGATCCTCTCTTGGGCCGCGCGCGAAAAACTATCAGGATTTTCTGTAATGGGAGTTCGGGGCGCGGCTTGCGGGAGACGAAAGAACCAGAAAAGAGAGACATACTGGCGCGCAGGCGTTCGTAAACCTCTCCCTCTCAATTTGTGAATCACCCTTTATAGCTTACTAACGCCCTCTCTCGGCGTTTCAAGTTTCGCTTATTTGAGTGAACGGCGTTTAACATTTTTAAATGCAGGGCACACACACACGCGCGCGCGAAAGCACAAGTGTCAACCCGAAAGAGAGAAAAAAAAAAAACACGGGAACACGCGAAGAAGAATAACAAGATTGAATCTTATTTTCGAGAGAGCTTGCGCGTCTCAACGATTTACGAAACTTACGAAATTCCGTAGCTGTCGGGTGAAGAAAATGGCATCGTACTGTACCTTGTTATTTGTGAGGTGACTCGCGCGTTATAACTAGAGCTATAATCTCTCATATGATATGGCATAAAATATCTCGTAATAGTATAATTGCGTATAATACATGAGTAAATAAAGCTTATTTCAGGTCATCCCTTGGATCTGGTCTTTGCAGGAGGCAATACCGCAATTTCTATACGTCCTGGTATGTATCATCATCATCATTACATAATGATTTGCGTCAATTTTTTAAATGTTTCCTTTTGCAAAGAGAAAAATGTTGAAATATGATGAAAGAAAGGAGGAGATGTCGTGACAATGAAATGTTGTTTTTTTTTCAGCATGGCAAGTACATCGAAAACGTTACCAAAATTGGCGGCCGTGACAAAAGCATGCGAAAGTCACGAAGAAAGAAATGAACGCCTCAAAAGACCCATGTCGCCACATTTGATGATATATCAGCTTCAATTGACGAGCGCGCTCTCTTTATCGCATCGAACGACTGGCATTATTTTAGCAGCTTACGCAACGACTCTCGGAGTTTGTAAGCGGCCCTTTTCTCGAAGTTTGGATCGAATATAACTGCCGAATCTTCCTTGCTATAATAATGTTTACCCTTTGACTCGATTAGCTGCTTTAGCTCTGCCCGGCGGAGTAAATTGTCTGATATCGGCCATCGACGCTTGGTGCCTACCTCCGGCTTTACTTTATCTTGGAAAGTACTTATTCGCCCTTCCAGCCACTTTCCATTTCTTCAATGGAATCAGACATCTCGTAAGTTTTTCCAATTTCATCATCTTTTCATCGCGTTTAATGCTATGCTTTTTCCAGGCTTGGGATTTAGGCATGTTTCTTACCATCAAACATGTCTACGCCACCGGTTACATCGTAGTCGCAGCATCCATACTTGCAGCAACAGCACTGTCCGTTATGTAAATCATCTCCAACTCCATTTCACTCGATCGTATTGTAAGCAGTTTTACAAATAAATCCATTTGCTTTCCGCATACGAGAACGTCGACACGAGCCAAAATACAATAAATACAATATAGGTACAATTTTTTTCTTTGTTTATTATTTTGTTTTCATCCAACTAATACATTACTATATAATACGTCCTTTCTATACGGTTCAACGATACGCACTGCACTTGGCAAAAAAATTTCGAGAATCGCAATTGGAATTCGGCGACGAGCCGAATTAGAGAATAAAGGATTTTTTGCTTTTCCGTGCTCTGCCCATGTTGAAAAAGAAGAGGGGGCTATGTAATAATTGTAACCATATAGATATTATGTATTTATTCATGCATATGCTTGGCACGTATCGATTGTCAATCAATTGGTTTGCAATTCTGTATATAAGTATATAGGGAAAAGTAATGAAAGTAATTCTGCAAAATATGAAGGCTAGAAATATTGTTACAATTTGGAATGATCGTAATGGTTGACGTGACAAAACATTTATTTCTCTTAACTGCGAATAGTCGATTTTTTAATTAAATTAAATGTTGTCATTTACGGGTATGCATTGTAAGAAACGTGCAGTGCTGGTCTCCGTGTAAATATTCTAATGATGAATCTTACGACGATCATATAGAAAAATATTCGACTTTTCGCTACTACAGTTATTATTAGAAGAAATTAATCGATGCAGCCGTGGAAGCGCGAATCTCACAAACGACTAGATCTTGTATAGATTTCTATGATAATGCTATGCCAAGTATTTTGTATAATAACGTTAAATACGCGCGCGCTGTATTTTTTACATAAATTTTATTTGTCAAGATTGACTTTTCTCCGTCTATATTACTAGGATAATATAGCACAATTCAACGATTTCAATCAATTATCATTTTTTTGACGACAAACAAAAAGCAGTCTCGTGTTAGTCTACCATCGGGAAGGAACTTGCACCATCTTCTTTCTTCCTCCGATCGTCCGCGGCGGCGGCGGCGGCTCCTATGTTATTCCCGGCTAAAATGCATGAATTTTCAATCACAGCCAATCGCAGAAAAAACGGAAAAGAAGAAAAACTTACGTCGAGGTCAAGAAGATTTCGTAGCGAATTCGTGCAAAATATCGCAGGCCATCTCGAGATCGTTTCTCGTAATAGCCAAAGCACGAATAACTGCATCTTGAGAAAAACCAAGCGCCGTCAGTTTTGAGATGTACTCGACGTTGACATTTTCATAGGCGTTTGTAGAATCGGATTTGGACACGGGACCAGCGTGTCTATTCTCGTTCGACTCGGCCTTCATCAACGCCGTCATAAAACATGCCCTATTGGCCTCCAAATTTATATTTTTCACCACGTGTTGCTTCGTGCCCGGTATGATAATGGTATTCTCGTAATAATGGTCTTGCTGCCGTTGTTTCAAAGAATCTTTGGAGATTTTGGGTGGAGGCCGAGGTGCCGAGAGCGGCGGTGGCGGTAATACAGGATGAGCAGGAGGCACTACTCCGGATAAGAGATACGAGTGCGAAGGCTGCTGCAAATTACGGCCATATTTTTCCGGCAATGCCGGTGGTAGCTGGTCTCTTCGATGGGCGGCGGCGGGTCTCGCGTTATTTTGCTGCGCCCGGGAAAATTCCGCGGGAAGCAGCGTCGTCGACGCGCTCGGCGAAATCATCGGAACCGGCGGAACCGGCGAAGTCGACGTGGCTCTGCGAAGCATGTCAGACATGGCTTCGGTATCGCCTGAAACAATTTCATAGGCGCAAAGTTCAAAACGCTTGCACTTGTTTTTCTCCTTCGAATTCTTCATTCTCCGCGATTCATGCAATGTTGTACCTTTATCGCTAGATGGTTGATCATCGGAATCAGTAGTAGCAGATGAGAAAATAACCGTGGCAGCGGGCAATAGAGGAGGAGGTGGCGGCGGCGGCGGCGGCGGCGGCGGCGGCGGCGGCGGCGAAGGCAGCTGCGGAGCATTTTCTTTTGGTACTGCGAGGTGTCGACCGTTCTTGCCGGCAATTACTTGTAACGTTGCTGAAGAAGGCGATGCGCGTCTTGGAGGCAGCGAAGGACTAGAGACAATCCTTCTTGTCGCCATCGGTGAATTCGTGGGACTCGAATCCTCTTCTTCGTCGGTGTCATTGCACAACGAGTTACCATTAAGAAGCTCCATTATTACCTTAAACATGTTTCCCATACAATAGGCAACATTATCGTCTTATACATGTATGCTATACAATATTCAACAAACAAAAATCTTTTCACTTTCTTGTTTTTCGAGTTTATATTGTTTTGCGACTGAAAAGAATCGATTTCTCCATAATTGAATTCGTTGTTTTTTTCTTCTTATACGTATATATATAATAGTAGTAGAAGAGTAGATAAGTATAGTAGGAGTATTGTAAGCGGCGGTATAATTGCGCGGGTAGATAGCAGTTTAGTAGAAATGGCAAAACGACTCGTATTCAAGTGTCATTAAAAATGGTCGAAATGCAGAATGCTAAATAAAACAAAGCGTGTAAAGCAAAAAAGGGCTGAAATGCAATTATTGTAGCTTACCTGGGGCTTCGATAGTATACAAGTATAAGTTTTGCTTGTATACTTTTTACCGATTGTATGTAAAATCTTTTCATGCAGCGGGGGCGGCGGCGGCGGCGGCGGCGGCGGCGGCGGCGGCGGCGACGACGGCGGTGGCGGCCTGGCAGCAGCGACAGCGACGGCGGCGGTAGCAGAGCATTTTAAATAACACACGTGGTACCGATATAATAATATATTATAAGAAACAAAACACTCTCATGCGGCCAATGAAGAATAATAAAAATTAAGAATCTCCGCCGAGTAGTACCTATAATATAGCAGTAGGCGTGTAATCGGTTCTCCGAATGATTGACGATGAAAAATGTCGACAAATATTTAACGATAAGAGAAAGCCGAAAGATTCTCAAGAAAAACGGCAAAAACGGCAAAAAGGATCTACGTATAGAGGTGCAAGGTTCTTCAATCAATGTTTGATGGCGTAATATCATCATTTTATTAAAAATAAAAAAAATAATTATGCATCTCACGGTTGTCTTTTATCATGATATTATATATATATGTAAGTAATAGGTATCTAATAGGTAAGTATTAAAATTACAATGAATAGTAAAAATCGTATGCTATAATAATAAATTATACACGCCAAATTGGTCGGCCGGTAAGACACGATGAGAGAAAAACCTACGACAAGCCATGCCCATTTTATGCACAAATAACCAATATTATTGTTTCTTGCGAGGCTCTAAAACGCGCTGTACCAGCTCTACGCGTTAGTTAAGTATTAATTAGCCAGCAAATGAAATCGTATCTCGAAAAAAAAGAACTGAAAGAGCCAAAAGCTGATCCGCGCGATTCATTCATATTCTCGTCAACTTTGATGAACAATCTTTCATTCTCAACACGCAAAGACAAGCAATGAGGAAAAATAATGAGGAAAAATGAGCGGGGAACAAAAGGCGGAGCGCTATTTGTGCGGAAAATCGGCGTGGTTTTCTTCGGGGCTGTGAATTTCTCAAATTATCTAGTCCGAGTCTTTTGGAAGTACATGTATACTTTTCAATACGCGTAGTAATATTATCGCGAATTAATTTGCCATCGTGGATTGTCCCCAGAGTTGGATAACGGCGCGGGAATACATAATGATGATGAAACAACATTCCAAACATTTAACAGCGGCCGACACGTGAAAAATAAAAATAGATGGCGAGAAAATACATGGTCGCGAAGGCAACGCGGCGCGTACCAATGAATCCAATGAATATCTCGTTTGGTACGTACACATTATGTATAGGGTACTATTTACAAACTCAACTATAACATAATGTTGTCATATGCAACAATTCGTACGACTTTTTTTCTTTAATGCTCGCGAAATTGGCATTTCTTCCGATAGACAAAAGTACAAAAGTACGAACGGGAGAAGTAGTATGCCCGAAGCATCGCATAATTTCCTATACAAGGTACATTTGCAGCAGTACCTACAATAATTTTTCAAACTCGTAAAATACTCGATCAAACTATGTACAATGAATGTCAATTTGTTCCAGTGATTGCAATGATGTACCAACGTTGCAATATATGTATATTCGTCATCATATTTACAAAAAAAGAAAGAAAAAAAAAACCCGCTTTTGAAAATTACCCAAAATAACGTCAAGCGTCAATTTATTATTATTATTATTATTATTATTGCTCCTACTTCATAATATCCTATATTATATTATTAACAAAATCGACATTGCTCTACCTGCTAATATGTTGTAATGAAATATATAATAATTATGTATAGAGATACGAACTATAGGATTAGTTGGTTTCGTGTGCCGCGGGGATTAAACTCGGCAAAAATACTGTATCACTTTGTCAAAACTATTTGACGAAAAGAAGAGAAGAGAGAAAGGAAAAGAACGATCCGAAAGAGCGATTCATTCGTATATGGCAACAACAAATGAAACTTGAAACGACGCTAGGAGTCATTTCTCATATCTACGATTCGCGGACGGCATATCTGTGCTCCAACAAAATATCACAATTTTAAATTGTCGTTACAAAACATTCCACAGCAACGCAGCTCCGAAATTACAGCTCAATTTTCTATATCATACATCTTAAGCCAAACACTAAGGCAATCCATTTTCAGTGTTTCGCGTCTCATTTCTTTCTTCGATTGCACTTGTTGCACCCATTGTTCTTCATCTTTAGTCATTTGAAAAAAGAAACATTAAACCTGTATCGATCGAATCGGAAAACACGAGAAAGGTGCACGAATAGCAATTCGAGATTACGAACGCTGCACGAAATATCTCGTCGTCTTTCTCGTTCGTTCAATTTGGCTTTGAGCGAAAACCCAAATTTACGTATACGCGTATAGGGGCCGCAAGAGAGCAAATCTCGAAACATTTGCAAGTTTTTTTTACGGGAAAAAAACGAAAAACAATTGAATCACGACTCGCTGCGATGCACACGTTATGATAATAATAAGATAAAAATGAGAATGAAGTGTTATTGAAGAAGACAAAGACGCACAAACGGCATGGAAAGTCGTAATAATAATGATGATGATGATAATAATAATAATAGTTACCAATAGTTGATTAATTAATTAATTAATAAGTAATAATAGACAATAATAATAATTAATTGATGACAATTAATAACAATAATAATAATAATAATAATAATAATACGCAAAGGGAGCACGTCGTAAAAGATTAGAGGTAAAGGGGATAAAGGGGAAAGAGGGTAAAAAGGGGAGTCCTAGTCGGATACCTCGGTGTCTGGGTCGAGATCCCGCGTAGGAGTCGACGCGTTGCTCGCCGTTCCCGACTGAACACCGGGTCGATGGGTCCTGCGCGGGTCAAAAGGGTCGACGACTATTTGCTCGGTTCCTTTGATCTCCGCTCGACAAAAAGGACAGCCTTGCCCCTCGGAATCCTGTAAAATAGAGCGTTAGCGAAATGTCGGCGCGTCGATGCAATGTACGGTTGACAATTTAAAAAACAAAACAAAACAAAACAAAAAGAGCAGAGGAGGAATAAAAACTACCACCTGCCAAGCCGTGAGACAGGGCGTGCACAGCAAGTGACCGCACGGCTCTATCCTCACGTCCTTATCGTGCTCGGCGCATATTTTGCACAGCTGAAAAGTACTGCCCATTTCGCAATAAAGCTCGTATTGTTCCGCCGTGACTTTTATGTGTTCCTCCGGGGTCGGCTGAACAGCCCAGGTCAAATCTGGATTCACGTTTCGTCCGTCCGGGTATAAATAGCTGGAATAGAGGAAACTTCGAAATGGAGGAATCGCAATGCGGAATGAGAATGATCGCGACGACTTACAAGCCTTCCCGATAACCGTCGAGCAACGCCTGACATAAACTCTTGTTGTGCGGGATCGTCTGCAGTATGTCGCCGTCCGAGGTGACGTAGCCAATCGCCCATTGCCCCAGCCTCGTGCAGCTCAATCGAAAAACGTAACTCCCCGGCTTGGCGATACAGTATTTTTGCAAGCGCGCTTTCACCTCGTCGTAAGTTAGGAAAGCCACGTATCCCGGATGGGTGACGGCCAAAATTTTCCAATTCCGCAACAACGTCGACCACGGTTGAAACAGCCTGTGGGCGAATTAACGATTACTCTTTTTTTTTCTACGGCAACATTTTCACATGCATTTTCTTACCGCGTAAAAACATCAAACTCAAAGTTTGAAATGTATCCGTTGCATGTCAGATCTATCGTCGATTTCAATGCCATAGCCTGCAGACCGGAGCTTATGGGATGAACTTGATTCAACTCGTGCCTGAATACTTTCCATGGTACCAATGTGCTAAACGGAACAAAAATCGTTCGCAATCATCGAGAAAAAAGTACGGAGCGGTAAACAAAATTTAGTATTACATCGTATACTTTTGAATGCCGCGCCGCGATGGGCGCGATAGAACGGTATAGGTCAAAAACTGCGCATGCGTATCGTCGAGTTCCAGAATTGCTCGTCGCCGCCGCGACACGCAACTCTGTACGCTATTTACATTGTCTCTGTACATTGCCCTCCGGTTGACTGATTCACTTTTCGATCAAGATAGTGCAAGTAGATACAAACGATACAATCTACGTAACCAAGTATTACGAAGCATTGTCATCGGAGTATCCAAGTTTTCGGCTATCGAAGTCGCGTCTTTTTTCTCTCTCTCTCTCTCTCTCTCTCTCTCTCTCGCGCGCGCGGTCGTCGCGTTTGCCGTTCGGCGTTGCGTCGTCATAAGTTGCAATCAGTCGCAGCGGCACAGTCATCGATCAATTTACTACATAAAATTATCCGGTAGTTGGTCGCTACTAATTAACGTAATAAGCACAGCGAAGCAGTACTTATTTTGTGGTAAGCCATTATCAATATTATTCTTATATCCCGCCGCGCATTGACGGATTTTTCGAAAAATATAAAAAAGCCGCGTCATGGTTCTGCTCGCGAGCCTTATCTGACATTTCTTGAAAGAAAAAAAAAAGAAGAATTAAAGGAAAGTTGCACTATAATAATAAAGAATACAGTAAGCAAGGAGTAATATTTAAAAATGTGACTCGTCGTTTTACGGCTCTATGGGGAGGCTACGATTCGCACGATTCGCGCCAATCACAATTATACTCGTGTAATACCAAGTCCATCATCGATTCTTCGTTAACAATCGCTGTTGGAGCGCTTTTGGAGTGACGGTTTACAACGACGGACGGTCGAACAGCTAAAATGCCAAGTCTCCGCCTTGGATGACAAATATTTTTCATCATCGAAGTTGAAGAAATCGTAACGCGCGCATAAAACGAAAACGATGCGACGTCGAATATGAGCAGAGTTTTGGGAACCTTTTTTGTAGCTCCTTATGCACATAAAAGCCTACATAGTTGTGTAGGCTTGGTATGTAATAAAAGAGTAAATGGGGAAGAAAAAATCATGAAATTGTAACCTCATTCGCGGCACGAGTAAAATCAAATTTTCTTT
Source organism: Zelostemma sp. ZL-2020 (assembly GCA_022816865.1). Lineage (NCBI taxonomy): Eukaryota > Metazoa > Arthropoda > Insecta > Hymenoptera > Platygastridae > Zelostemma > Zelostemma sp. ZL-2020. The sequence goes on from JABFQM010003555.1 coordinate 9,176, forward strand.
TTTTCCTTGCCGAATATCTGCGCTAATTTCTCAAAGTTTAATGATGAAAAATCGATTTTTCAACAAAGCGGAGACTCCAAACGCGTTTACAGCGCAAAGGGGAAGAATTCTTTCTTTTTGTTTGTTTGCAAAACCACATGTTACACGGTTTCGAATAACAGTTTCAGCTCGTCGCGCGATCAAAGGAAATGAGCATTTTAAGACCCAGAACTTTCTTTTCCGTGGGATTGCTGCTATTTAAGCGAAATATTTCAGGCACGTACAATGGAATCGTTTCGATAAACAATGCATCTATCTTCCTCCTAATGCTCGCTCGCTCGCTCGCGCATGTTGTACATTTCATTAATTCGTTTTTTTCATGCCGTTTTACGCGAGTTTTCAATGAAACGTAACAAATACAATTAGATAACTTGCTTCTTTAGTCATAGGCTAGCAGTAATTGTTGTTGCGTACTTGTTAAGTAACTCGAGCGCAATTATAGGATACTTGGTGGGATGTTAACAAAGCAAAGCGGAGCAGCAAGTCTCGAATTAATTTTTTTCAATATTTCAAAAATAATCGTTAAATCAAAGAAAATTATCAAAAGTTGTACCGGAAAAACAAAGTTTTTCAAGTTTGCGTTTAGCCTTAATTGATTAGAAAAAATGTATTTGTTACAGCCAGCATGAGTGGAAATGAAGATTACAAGTCCGCAACGTCGGCCTACGACTTTACGGCCAACTCTATCAAAGGGGAAGCAGTCCCAATGTCCAAGTAAAAAGATGAAAAACTCTTACTATAAAGAAGATTTTTATATTGCTCATTCTTCGTGTCAAGGTATAAAGGGCACGTTTGCTTGATTGTCAATGTTGCCTCGAAATGCGGCCTCACGGAAACGAATTACAAAGAGCTCAATGAATTGTACGAAAAATACGGCGAGACGAAAGGTGACGTACTCTTGTATTGCATTGCGCAAATTCATTGGAAAAAAGAAATATATATATATATCTTTTGATCTCTTGGATCCGCAGGTTTGCGTGTCTTGGCTTTTCCATGCAATCAATTCAGCGGGCAAGAGCCTGGGAATAACGAGGACATATGCAGTTTTGCGACCCACAAAAATGTTTGTATTATTTCATGCAATAAAAAGAGAAAAAGAGAAAAAGATGATGGAGTAAATGGGGGAGTATTCGTAGGTCAAGTTCGATCTGTTTGAGAAAATTAACGTGAATGGCGAGAACACTCATCCCTTGTGGAAATACTTGAAGATGGAAAAAGGCGGCATCTTGGGGGATTTCATCAAGTGGAACTTTACCAAATTCATTGTCAACAAGGAAGGAAAAGTCGTGGAGCGCCACGGCCCAAACGTGGACCCCAGCAAACTCGAAAGCCATCTTGAAAAGTACTTTTAGTTTTTAAAACTTTACTTGACATGCAACTATTCTTATAATACCATTTTCTATAGCTATGTATCCATGTTGACGTAATTAAAAAAAACACGCGCAAACTTTTCTTCTTTTTAATCGTGTATGCAAAGACGAGTTCAACCCTTCCTATCGGATATCATTGAAAAATGTAAAAAAAACACTGTGCCTGCGAAATCAAATGTATCTCATACACCTCGTGTAATGCGAACAATTGGCTCAACCTGCCTCGGACTTGTCTTGTTCTCCGCGTGACATTCCATCATTACTCGTTTATATATTGCAAGTGCGTTAATATTAAGGGAAAAAGCCGAGTACAAATTGACGCCGGTATCAACTACCAATAACCAAGAACCAAGTCTCCAACGTTAAAAGTGCGTATATACGTAATAATAATAATAATAAAAATATAGTATGTAGTAGCATTCGGGCGAACGGATGGATCCGGCTCATTTAATTTGCTTCAATCGTGACGTCATAACCTCTTCCTTCCGTTTCATTTCATGACCGGGGCCCGGATGTTAAGCTCAAGGGATGTCGCATATTTATTCTCCTATTTTTCTCTATTTTTCATTCGACGAAATATACTTGTAAATACTACCGCAATGTATACAATGTAATTGCGTCCTTGAAAAACGAAAAAATCGGAATAGTAGCGAGGGGGGGGGGGGGGGGGGATTACATAATCACAAAGCGCCCTTTCAAAAACCGGCTTGCGACTGTCTTGGGGAACCAAATCTGGTCACCCGAAAAAAACCTGTATGGTAAAATGTCTCTTAGACAAGATATAATGTTAGTAAAGAAAAACGAGACTTTTGAAGTCATCTTACCAAAGTGCCACATATCTGTACTTATT
>JABFQM010003556.1:0-11445 GCA_022816865.1 Zelostemma sp. ZL-2020
TTTTTCGTGAAGAAGAAGATGTTGTTAAATAAATTATACTGGCATATTAAATGTAATTAATGACGTTGCGTTATAAATATTTTTTCTAATTCACCCTTGCATTAAAGTATCGATCCACCTTAAATAATCGTATCTGCGATTATTAACACACGAAAAATGTAATCTCGTTCATTTAATTCCATACGCGCCCTTGCGAGAATAAATATATGTACTCCCCCATAACACACTAAATAAATGAGTCCGTAAACATTTAATGAAATATGAGACCGATTAAGAAAATGGTCGCGTCGAGACAACATTATCGCAGTGTCCAGTGAATTATATCGGCAGCGTTATTAACGCGAGCCTCCAGTATTCGATTCCGAAGGGTGGCCACGCGAATGCGATGAAAAAAGATCGTCGTTAAGCATATAAAGACAGTTGTAGTCATCGCTGAAATCCTCTTACAGCGAGTTACGATCCAACGAGCCCTCCCCATTCGCAGCAAATCGCTCAAAATGGAGTTGTAAAAGATTTTACGCAAGGACAAAAAGCGGAACGATTAGTATTATTGGCTGATTGCTTCATTTGACCTTGAAAACCTTGAAACGAATATAAGTTTCTCGAGTCCCTTTCCCCTCGAGAATGAAAAATCTCCTCGAATGAAATTCAAACTCGAACAAAAGTACGCGTTGATGCGAAGATCGCGTGCACCTGCGAATTTTGCGTAAAGTATAGAACTCGCAATTATTCCATAAAAGTTGCCCCCTTGATACGTCATTAGAGTAATCTTTCCCCATCGGCGCTGATAATTCGCCATGTTCTGCAAAACGACGTGATAAATTTTTCCCACAATAAACGAATTATTGATTGTTACTTTAAAAGATTTTTTAATTACGCAAGTTTCATTCCAAATTCTCATTTTCATTTATGCAATCTCGCAATAAATAAATAATTAGAAACAATTAAATCATATTTTTAATTCAAATGCTTGCATTAAATAATCAGTTACACTTACTAATTCAATGTCATTTCAATTTTATTTCCGAATAAAAATTGATTCGTCAGTGAAAAATCAGTTTTTAAATCTTCGTCATTTTTCGAAGAACCGAACGAATACCGAATGAAATAATCCCAGAAAAACGAAATATTTATTAACAAAATCGAGAAATTGTTATTCGCAGCGTTTGTTTATGCATAAAATAGAAGCATAGTCTCGCGACTTCTTGTACTGTTATAACAGACCGGCACTGAAGAGCTAGGTTGGCCGAGCGGTCTAAGGCGCCAGACTTAAGTTCTGGTTCCCGTATGGGAGCGTGGGTTCGAACCCCACACTTAGCAAATTTTTTTTTTCAAAACCTCAAAATATTTGTTTCAACACATCACAACATTACTTTTCTTTCATAAAAAACGTATTTTCGATCCCTTTAATAACTCCATTCACGTCTTAATTTTAAATAGTATTAATTATTTTAAAAAGTAGTAATTTAATCGGATATGCATTGATCTACAAATTTGCGCTACACGCGATCATTTTTTTCAATGAAATCCTCGTTGGTCTTATCATATAAAATCCAACTTGCACAAATTTATGGCATCCTCATCATTTTTTTCAGATTACCGATGCGAATTCATTACGTATGCAATCATTTTACACACGGGACGTAACATTAATGAAACAACGTTGGAAAAGTGAGTCGTGCCACCGCAATGTGCAGTATAATCCATCGATTCCAAAACCAGAAAGACGAGTTCCAGGCGACTATTGTACGCGAACTGTCCGTTAATGATGTGTGAATTACGGAATCATCAAATGACCAAGTGCGACTAAAAAATTTGATAGCACCGGTGAAGTTTCTTATCAAACGAAAATTGAATTGTGATCGAATCACAAAAACAAGCATGTTTTAACGAAGCTTTTAGTGTTGATTGACTGAATAACTCGATCAGACTGTAATGGAGCGTAAAACAGTCAACCCTTTTACTTCCAAGATTTATTAAGACGCCATAAACGCACTCGGTCGTCTCGAAAGCGAAGATACGAAACTGGAAATCAAAGCGGACGAAACATCATAGAAAACATGGACAAGGATCTGGAATTGAACGATCCACTGACGGTGAAAAGCGGCATAAAAATCGTTGGTGCCGACCCAGAATTCGTCGACGTGAAATTGTATCCGAAGAGGTGGTTAATGCTCGTGCTTTTCAATTTATTCGCGTTTTGTAACACTGCTCAGTGGGCGCAATACACCATCATTGGAAACGTGGTGTCTCGGTGAGAAAAAAAGTTATTTTTTCAGGGTTTTTTCAAGTTTAACTTCTTCCAAAGAATTGTGCAATTTTTAGTGCATTTCTTACATAAAATACGGAAATGGGTATTTGTCAAACTCCACATTTGTTCAAATATAAATGAATTTATAACGTCGATAAAAACTTTGTTCAACCGGGAATTTTTTATATTTTTTTCTCTTTCTTTCTCTTTCAATCTACGATACTTTTGTGATTTATTAACTGACGCGTGACGTTATCACTTCATCTTGTTTTTCACGTTTTGTTGGGAATAACAACATATTTGTAAAAAGCGTTTATTGTTACTCAGATAAACATTTGAATTTGGATTGCGAGTTTTTCACTCTAAAAGACTGAGATTTCACACCACAAGAGTTAACAATTCATTCTTTACAAAGAATAAAAATTGGCTCTGTCGAGAAATTTAAAGATTACGAAAAAAATTAATTAAAAAAAACATTACAAACCCAAAAACCACGATTCGGCCATTCTAAAGAAAAAGTGAAACCGAGAAGTGCAAATTTCGAAATTTGGTTAATAAATCAGAGAATTTTCAAGAAATTTTGAGTTTTTCATTACTTTTGGCATATAACTTTGAAACACTGTTCTTAAATTATTCGAAATTTGAAAATTGGCAACTGAATATTATGATAAACTATTGCTCATTATTTAAATCTACAAACCCGTTGTTTCATCGATTTATGGTCTCTTAAATTTCTATCAAGATAAGTTTTATTTTTTTCTTTCTGCCCAAAACTATTGACATTTTTTAAATAAAATAAAATTTATCTACTTCATAATTTATTATTTTATTCAAATTCTTAACACTCCTTCAAAGCGAAAAAAAACGACTCCAACATGCAAAATTTGTACAGAAAATTGTAACGATAATTTTTTTACATGTTTCGGCAATAGATTAAAAAAAAATAGCTAGCTTTGTAGCTTTACCAGATTCACAGAATTTCGACAATTAAAATAGAAAGTTCAAAAATTAAAATCGCGCGCGTAACCTCCGTTACCTATTTAAATGCGTTTTTCATAAAAACCATAAACTTTCCATGTCTCAAATTTTCACAGCATGCGCAAACTGCTGGACTAAAACTTGCGGCTATTTTTGAAAAGGGTGAATTAATTTGAAGCGTCAAATCTAGAGCTTTTTCTGCGTTCAACCGTCACCTCCGTCGAATTATATCTTCTCCCGGAAAGTCCCAGGAGAATTCTTATTCGTTTCCTGTTCGCAGATATTACGACATATCAATGCTATCAGTAGAATGGACAGCGCTGCTATTCAGCATATGCAGTATAATTTTCGGAATCCCCGCCTCTTACGTAATGAATAAAGTGGGCCTTCGCGCGTCCTGCGTGATCGGCATCGTCGGCACGACGCTCGGGGCCTGGATCAAGTACACCGCGGACCCAACCCGGATTCATTTCATTTACATCGGCCAATTCCTAGTCGCGCTCTGTCAAATCCCCGTAGCGACCATGCCGACCCGCGTTTCGGCCTATTGGTTCAGCGCTGAACAAGTTGGGACCGCCACGGTGATTGGCTGCTGTGGGCCCGCTTTCGGCCTGGCCGCGCTCCTTTTCTTCGCTCCCATTCTCGTCAAAAACCACGAAAACGTCGCCGACATCGGCCGGGATCTCAATGTTTACTGCTTGGGTATCGCGGTCATCTGCAGCATCGTTTCCGCCGGAATTGTCTTCCGTAAGTTTTTTTAAATTTGGATATTTCGATATTTCAAATTATAATTATGATAATCATAATTATGCTTGAACATTTTGAATTTAATTGAGAAAATTGGTCAAGTTTTCGAAGACCAGCCGAAAGTGCCGCCGAGTTACTCCAGAGTTTTGCAAAAAAAGCGTCAAAACCAGGCCGAAAATTCGATTGAGCCAATCAAACGCATTTGCAAAGAGCCCAATTTTTGGATTCTGTGGAACGTTTACGGAATAGTCGTCGGAATTTTGAACACCGTCACGAACCTCCTGAACCCTTTGTACCTCGCTCATTTCGAGGTACACGAAAATCTCGTTTATTTCAACTCTCATTTATTTCAGCTAGGACAAAAGTGTCGTCACTTTTTGCCAGCGACTCAAAATAAACGAAAGTTTACTGTAAGAACCAGCAGCCTCCCATAATTTGCACAATTTTTTTAGAACGGAGAAGAAGATATCGGAAGAATTGGCCTGTCGTATTTTTTGATTGGTACGTCCAGTGGGATTTTCATCGGCATAATAATGGACAGAACAAAAGCTTACAAGTGAGTACCAATTTTCAAGATAAAACAAAGCTCTTTTTGTAAAACATTAATAAACGATTTCCCATTTTTCAGGAAAATCCTGATCGTCATCAACATTTTGTGTTTAATTGGGTACATTTTGTTCGCCGTTACCCTCCATTTAGAAATAAAATGGGCGATTTATGTCTCGGCAATCGTCATGGGGTGAGATTCAAATATCAAATCAATTTCCTAAATCATCAATCACTAATAGAATTTATTATTTTAATCAAGAAAAATTAATTGATTTCAATTTTTATATTTTCAGGACCTTTTTACTCCACTGTTTCTCGGTTGGTTACGAATTTTGCGCGGAAATAACGTACCCCGAGCCCGAGGAAAGCGCAGCAGTCATATTAAACACATCCAACCACTTTTACACATTAATCTTAATTCCCCTGATAAACAAATTACTCGAAGATTACTCCGAAACGTACGTGCACATCGTGATTTCAGTATTAATGCTCGTCGCGATTTTAATGTCTTTCGTCATAAAAAACGACTACAGAAGACAAGCCACGTGTCTAAAAAAGCTCAACGAAACCTGACGAAACTCAAGGAAAAAAACAACTTGTAAATAGCAATTTCCGTTCGATGTAAAAAAGATTCGTAATAAAAAAGCATGTGCAAAAAGCCGTGAAATTCCCAGCGAATCGTTGAATTATGCCGGACGCTGGAAATGTATTCTCGACTGAAATATGGGATAATTCACTTCGAGTCTCCCATCGAATCAGCGTCAATCGTGTAAGTACGTAAATTTCGTAACTCGATCTTCTTGATCCTCGCAAAGGCGAATAACTGGAAAACAAGTTCGGCGAAAATACTCTCGGGGGCAAGCAGAGCCCTTGTCTCGAATCGAATCCCTTAGGTTCCGTAATCTACGACCTAGCAGAGAATCGTATTTGTAATACTCAGCGATCCAAGCGCGACGTACCGTAAAATCGCGTTACCGGAACCATAGGAATATTAAATTCATCTTTTCCGCGTATCGCCTTAACCGTATTTGCATTTCGATTTACTTTTTCATAAAAAGAACAAATTTGAAAAAAGAATCATTGAAGTTTGTGCTTTCGCATCGTTGAGGTGAAGTTGGGTTAAAAACTTATTCTCTGCATTTTTCGGAGTGATATTCTTACTTCGGAAGACTGAAAAATTCACTCTTTTGTTCACTCCAAGAAATTTAGACGGTAAATTTCTCTGTCTTTTTCAGGTTTTCTTCCCTTAAAGTTATAAACTCCAGGAAATCAGGCTTTGTTATGCGGAACTATAATTTTTCGATACTCTAATTGACATTTCTGAATCATCGCCTGATAAACTTTTGAATTAATGAATCCATCACAAGATTTTTCCTGCAACATCAGAATAATGATGTATTCATTTAAAAAATTCGTTGACAATGAAATCACTTGAATTTCAGCAAAAAAATTAGAGCAATGTCTCCAAAATGATAAAAATGGTAACAAAAAACTCTGCTTTTTGAATTCAGTTTTTCACTCTCTCTGAAGGGTGAGAGATTTTCACTCCAACTTCATTCGAAGAGTGACTTTTCGAGGTCGAGTGACAAGCCCGAAAAAAAGATAAATAGAAACTCGTTGAAAATGTTTTGCGCGCATCGTTGACACGAAATCGGAGTCCCGCGTGAAAGGTCTCGTCAACGGTTCGCCTTGGAAATCGTAAATGTTTAATATCGTGATTAAAGGCGCTGGCGCCTTTCATTATTATTTCAGTCTGGAGGACATTTCGCTTCGATCCACCCCAGCATCAGTGGGCTCGCGTTTCTTTTCAATTCTCGCTTTCCTTCGCCGGCTTGAAAATTCTCCCCGAATATTAGCCGTCTAAATATTTAAAGCCTTGTGCAGTCCTGGCGGTGCGAGGCGACGCTGCGTAGGCCGGGTAACGAGAACTTTACAAAAACTGTCTGCGGGACGCATTATTGTTCCGACAGGCGCGAAATCTCTTCCATCCGATGGATTTCTATTCGGCTTTTTCTGGCCCCCAAGCTCGCTCTTTCTTTCTTTCCTTCGGACACTTCACTGATTTCTTCTCCCCCTTTTATTGCACTCTGCCTCGGTTCAACTAATCGCCATTTCCCTACACCGAAAACAACATTGCTCTTTCTTTCTTTTTCTTTAGCCGCGAAATCCGGATAATTTCGCTATTGAAACCAGCGACTTTTTGATAACGAAACGAAGGACGTTGGAAAATGTCGCGGGACTCGTGTACAATGTGTCCGGAAGGGTGACAAAACGATCGTACGCTCCAGTGCCAACCCTTGAAAATCTAGCCGGGATGGTCAAAACCCGATATCCGTTACGCGCCGGGATTCTTTTTATGCTGTTTTCACGTAGTTACACTTTCTTCGAGAGACATAATAAAATATAGACGAGATTGCCCAACGGGATATAAGTATTATAACGGTTCAGTAACGAGGGGACACTTTTTACCTCTTTCCTTAAAAAAAAAAGATCTCGATCCTTGGCATGACTTTTATTGCGAATGATAAAAACCTAAGGAGCTTGCTGACAGCTACCATTTCATTTTTTTTACCTCGAAATAAACAACAAACAACAAATTAATGTCTGGTTCGAGTTCTCACTGGGCACAATGAAACACTCAAAAATTAAATGACGGAAAAAATATGGAACATCTTCCACTTTTTAATTTTCAAATCAAAGAATTGATTTGGTTTGTTTCCAATCCGATCAAAATGTGTTTATAATTATTGCAGGAATAACCATTCAAAGATAATAATTACATAACTCGAACTAATTTAACACAGAAAAAACATTACATGAAATATCAATAATATAAAAAACATAATTTCTCGACTACGCGAACGATAGTTTATATCATTCGACGTTTCATAATTCTTGTTCACGGTTTGCGATAAGTTTTAAACAGCTTACCTATTGCACGCTCGGTTCATTAAGCGCGAGTCGCTCCTCGTGCATCTTAAACAAAATGAAATTCATTATTTGCCTTTTCCTGTGTAAATTCATCATGGCGGACACAAAAGATACCGCACCAAGGGTTACGACTTCCATGGGAAGTATCAGGGGTTATTATAATACGTCTTACAAAGGTATGAAATACGAAGCTTATGAAGGAATTCCTTACGCTTTACCTCCAATAAACAATCTTAGATTCGAGGTAATATTCCCTTTTTAAAATTTAAAATAACGTCTTTCCTCAATATGTATTCAACAAAGCCCAGTAATTTTCAGCCTCCCGAGCCAGCAAAGGCTTGGTGGAGCTCGGAAATGTCGGCGACGAAAAAGCGATCGTATTGTCTGCAATGTCGGCCAAAACAGCATTTTCCAGAGTCGAAATCGACACTTGAAAATCGGATAGAGGGAAAGGAAGATTGTTTGTACTTGAACATTTACGTTCCGAGTAAAGAAAGAACCGGTTCGAAATTGCTCCCCGTTATATTCTTCATCCCAGGGGGTGTCTTCCGAATTGGCGGCAGCCAAGACGCCACGGAAATGTACTTGATGGACAGAGATCTCGTGCTCGTCACGTTCAATTATCGCATTGGAGTACTCGGTAACAAAAACGACGAAATAGTCAACTTTCTAAATTCCTTAGAGTGAAAATTCACTCCAGGAAAAGTGGAAAACTTACTTTTACAGAGTGAAAAACGCACTTCAATCTGAAAAGCGGTATTTCACTCTAAAGAACTAGAGAGAAGATCAAAGTCGGCGTTTTTCCCAGGCTTTTTGAGTACTGAAGATGACGTCGTCCCGGGAAACATGGGACTGAAGGATCAAAATCTGGCGCTGCGCTGGGTGTCGAAGAACATTCAGTACTTCAGAGGCGACCCCAAAAACGTTATTTTAACTGGGCTCAGTGCTGGTGGCGCCAGTGTCCAGTACCATTACTTGTCTCCAATGAGCGCTGGGCTTTTTGCAGGAAAGTACTCTTTAAATTACTCAAGAATGAAAATGCCGCCGCTTTTATTGTAGTGAGTTTTTCTCTTGTTCGGATGAGTGAAATCTCATGGTTTCATAGTTTTTTCTTGTTTCTTTATTCTTCGATCGCAAAGAGAGAAAATTTAATCGTAATGTTCTTGCAGGTGGAATTTCGGTGAGTGGGACAGCGCTGGATCCCTGGGCACGATTCAAAAACTTCTTGGAAAAAACCCAACTTATAGCTTCGCGCGTTAATTGTACTACTGAAAACACGCGGGAAACAGTAGAGTGTTTGAAACGGGCAAACGGAATAAAAATCGTAGAAGCGATTGACAACTTACAAGTGCGTCCTGTTCGAATTTTATTCGCCGATTCGAAACTCTCTTTCGTCAACTTGTGCAGGCTGCATCTTTCAAAGTCGAATTTCACTCCGTAGTTCGAGTTAATTACTTTTGGAGTAAATTTGTTTCATCTTACTGAAAGAGTGGAATGTTCCACTCCAGATTCGATCCAATTTCACTCTAAATAATCATTCAATTCCTATTATTCTAGAATAAAATTCTACGCTGAATGAGTGAAATTTCAAAAGATTCCGTTGGGTATTTCAGGGATTTTTTTTCTACCAAGACACGCATTTCGGACCAGTCGTCGAAAAATCTGGAACCAATTCTTTCCTTAATCGCTTGCCGATCGATGTAATCAAGAACGGAGATTCCCAAAAAGTTCCCTGGATCGCGAGCAACGTGAGCGAAGACGGACTTTGGGTAACCGCAAGTAACGCAATTTTCAATAAGAAATTAAACAATTCAAACCATTTTTGGTAAAAAAAAACTTTTTTCTTCCTAGCTTTCGTAGCAAACGCGACAGTTGTGAAATATGTTGACGAAAACTGGACGAACTTAGCGCCCTCTATTCTCTATTACAATGACACCGTTGCCTCAACGAGTCAGAAAAATGTGAGCGAATCAATCAGGAAAGAATACTTTGGAGATAAGAAAATCGAGGAACGAAATAGAGACATTCTCACTCGCCTGGAGAGCGACAGAGAATTTTTTACGGGAGCTCGTCTGGCAACGAAAATGCAGGCTAAGCAAAGTCCCGAGACTTGGTACTACCTTTATTCCCATAGAAATAGTTTCAGTTCGAGCGAATCCTTCAGTGGAACGAAAGTTGATTTGGGTAAGACCAAAGATTTCTGCATTTTTATTATATTTCTTTCGCAAATAAATTTCTTACTGGAAGTTTGCTAATTTGGCATTTCAATCCAACAACTTTGATTTGTTCTCTTATTTTTTACGTAAAAATGAATGAAGATGACATTTAATGTCGAAGAGAAATTTATAAAAAATCCTTGGAGTGAAATTTTATTCCGAAGAATCCAGAGAATATCATATTATAATTGATAAACATACAACTTGATTAAGGAGGATCGATACTTGGATGCAAGGGTGAATTGGAAAAAATATTTTTAATGCAACATAATTAACTATTCTTAATATGCCAGTATAATTTATTCGACAATATCTTCTTCTTCACGAAAAAAATGCGCCAATGAAAAAATTGTACAAAATCGCTCGTAACGAACAATTGCAAATTTTAACAGTTTTTTAAAAGAAAAACTTTCATTTCTTAGCTAATTCGCATGTTCGGTCATTTATATTGTTCACGGGACTATTTGCAACAACTTAACCATGGCATTTTGAAAAATATTCATTTGCCAAAAAGATACATGCATTTGTTTAAAGAATTGTTGACCGACTTACTAAACAAATGCATGTATCTTTTTGGAAAATTAATATTTTTCAAAACGCCACGGTAACGTTGTTGCAAATAGTCCTGTGAACAATATAAATGACCAAACATGCAAATTGGCTGAGAAATAAAAATTTTTCTTTAAAAAGACTGTTAAAATGTGCAATTGTTCGTTACGAGCATTTTTGTACAATTTTTTCACTCGTGTATTTTTTTTCATGAAGAAGAAGATATTGTTAATTAAATTATACTGGCATATTGAATGTAATTAATTATGTTGCATTATTAATATTTTTTCCAATTCACCCTTGCATCAAAGTATCGATCCACCTCAAATTGGAAAATAAACATTAAAAAGTGGCACATTAAAGTGAAAATTTGATAAGATAAATGCTATTTCCGCAGGTGTCTCCCACATGGACGATGCATTGCTGTTCATCGAATGCTTTCCTTTTTTCGGCCCCCCAAGAACCGCTTCCGATCTTGCGATGCAGAAAGAATTACTGGACATATGGGAATCGTTCGCTTACACGAAGTACGACGTTTCTTTCCCGATTTTACATTCCTGCCGGTTTTCATCATTTCTTCTTTTCATTGCTTTCAGAAAGCCCAACATTTCCCAGTGGGAATCGATAACCCCCGACGGTAACAGCTTCAACTACTTGCGCATTTCCGGCCCGGGCCAATACGAAATGGAGGAAAATGCCAATTTCGGAAACAACATATTCTGGGATTCCTTGAACCTCGATGAAAACGAAGTTAAATTCTCCAAGTTGATGCATTAACTTAAATTTATATGTGAAATTCTGAGTTTATCGAATTGAAATGTGACTTTTCCCTCGTCATAAACAATAGACTTGATTATCAACTGATTCCCTCGTTTTTTATTCGTATTCTCTCAATATTGAGTTGTTTTTTCTAAACGCAGTATGTTAATGAATCAATTAATGATCTAATCAATTACGCAATGATTCCCTGGGAACAATTTTTTATGAATTCGTTTCATACTAGCAAATTAAATTTGCATAATGTAGATGCAATTTTCGGACAAACGGGATGATAAAATTAAACAAACTGGCCACTTTGTACAAAGTAATTCGAATGGCCGCAAATAAATACAAAAAAGTATAAAAGGCTGCGATAAATTTGTGTACTTTTTATATGTTTTGTGATTTTCTTGATTAAAAATTCTTTCCATGCCCTGATTAATAAGAACGGGAATTAATCACCAT
>JABFQM010003557.1:0-11443 GCA_022816865.1 Zelostemma sp. ZL-2020
CGTCGATAGCGTCTACTAATCGGCTTACGAGGTTTCGTGTGTTGACCTGACAGCGTGGATAGCACGACGTCAGCGGTATTGATCGATTGGATATAGCCCTTAAACTATCTACGATTCAATACATTGTTTACCAAGCTGACAATGCGCTTCGAAAATTCGTCACGTGTTGATCGAGGTCCGATTATTCTCAGAAGACGATCTTCTCGCTCGGGGAAATTAACCTGCTTCTTTCCTTTTTTACACAATACTTTTCAGCTTTAAATTTTTTATTTTAAGCTGATGGAAAAAGTGAAAATAGAATTCGAACTTATGTTCATTGCAGCATGAAATTCATCAGGATCGTATTGCATGAAACTTCCACTTCATTGCTACGATTCAACAATAAATTTGATTGTTATTACAAACAAATAAAAACATGGTTTAATTTGTGTGAGAGTTTATAGACTATTTGCGTCCATGACATATAAAATAAACACAATTCCAATACTCTTTATTTATTTTGCGAAAAATTGATTTGTTTTACTGTATAAGCTTTTCTCTACCATGAAATTCGAAAACTCAAACGTAAATAGGATTCGTCCTCGTTCCATTGAGAATATTCAACACGTCATTTTCCAAAGCCTTCCTCATTCATGAAATTCACGGTTTGGAAAGTTGTCGATAGAGATTGATCACGGCACAACTTTCGTTCAACTCGAATAATTATTGAAGTGTATCATTAGCGAAATAGACCGACTGCTTCTTGATCACTGGATGCCCAATTTCTATCACGGCAGGCATGAAAGGTTGTTATGTTTATGATCACGCGTAATGGATACATATACTTGGACATAGCCTAGTTTCCGAGCTCACCGAAACGTCTCTCGTAATCATTATGTAAATATCAATATCACTCTTAAACTTTGTGGAACGTGCAAGACAATCCACTAACCACTAATTTCCCCATCGCTTGAAATTCAATGCTTCGTAAGTTCTCGATGATTTCGATAATCCGAAGAACGCGAAACTTTGTATAAACAAAAGTGTACTGTAATCCGTGAGGGCAGTTATAATTTCGTTAAATATCGCGCAGATTTGCTTCATTTAACACACGTGAAATATTAAACGTTCGAAAAATCGCAGGGGCCAAATGCCGCGTGACACATTCGACGTCGATTACAATTAGCGTTATCTGTTCCAAAATTTATCGAGTGTTCTGGTAAAATGGTAAAATGCGGAACCTCTCTCGCCCGTATTTTAAAATCGATCGTCGAGTTAATTGCTACGTCTTTTTAGATAAGCTAGCTCTGTCTAATAAGAGGTATTACGTTCCGATAAATTCCGAATTAATCCCGCGCAGAATTATTATTACAATTATGATAACATTTCCAACGAGTTTTATCTGCTGTTGCGTAAGCTGCCTTTATCAGTTTTATTTTAATAACGCTGTTATAAAAAGTTTTAATTGATTGCCTTCCTTGCGTTTCATTGTCAACGGAGAAAATAGGTGGAGAAATAAAAATTAATTATGCAATGCAATATTCTGTGAGTGTGGAGAAAAGAACTTGAGCAACATGAGCGCGATGTTGACAAAATTACACTTTAACATTTTATGTGATACTCTGCATTATTTATTAATCTGAAGCCAAAAAATTGCTCCTTCACTTTTAATGATGTAACTTTTTGGACTTTTTCTAGAAAATATAAAAGCTTTATATTAACGTTGTTATTCTAGGTTTTGATTAGGAATTCGTGTAATTTGCGGCACACGGTGTTTAATTAAGTTTTTTTTGAAAAGAATATGTTACACTTGAAATCTGTTTATACAATTTAATTATATAAATGCATAGATAATTATCGCTTCTTGACAATATAAGCATGTTTATATTTAGAATTCAGCTACTTACGTAAATCCATAAATATGTAAATTCTGTTGTTTCAAGTGTAATATTTGCTAATTTTAAACAAAGTTATTCCTGTTCCAACATTTTTTACTCAAAATGCAAAGGTGAAATTATCATTCAAATTCAAATTTCGATTTTTTCGTTTTTTACTACGTAGTAAGGTTTTGTAAATGTTGGAAAAACCAAAAACATTAATTTTCTCAAGAAAAGACTCAATTATTTTCGGGCATGCCTGGTTTTAATTGACATTCAAAGCGAATCTCGAAGTTTTGCAATAGAAAAATCGTAGTAATTGAACTCGTCTTAAAATTGTACCCAAATCATCGCGGTAGACGCACCCAGATATAATATCAATTGGTTCTCTTCAGGGTCTCTTAAACGACGTATATAAGAAACAATTGGCATAAATTTCGTCGACAATTATCGAATATCTCGACGG
Source organism: Zelostemma sp. ZL-2020 (assembly GCA_022816865.1). NCBI lineage: Eukaryota > Metazoa > Arthropoda > Insecta > Hymenoptera > Platygastridae > Zelostemma > Zelostemma sp. ZL-2020. The sequence continues at coordinate 2,323 of JABFQM010003557.1, forward strand.
TTAAAAGCAAAGCACTCGCAACGTCGAGTCCATGTCGAGAAACCCACGCGAGCAATTTTTTCACGAGCCATCGTTGAAGATGATAATGGGAAACGAATGGCAGAGACTATAAAACAGCTCTAATAAGCTATCTTCCCTAAATGCGAGCCGTATAATAACTCATGTATCTCAGCTCCCGAGCGAGAGTTCGACGCGGGAAAAATTATAGCACTTCCTTTCGCGATGTACGAGTTATTCCCAGCCTAGACGCGTATGTTCGTAATGAGCAATTTATATTGCATTTTCTTCAAGGAAAAATTAAATCCCGGCTCATAATTTATAGCGTTTGAAGAAAAACTATATCAAAGAAAAAAAGTAAAGCAAGAAAAAACCAGACTCACTTTTAAATCATTTTAGGAATGAATCGTCCTCGCTCATTAAATTTGTACAAGGAAATAGAAGTTGGAGGAATGAAGTCGAGGGAATGTCAGTCAGATTTCGCTCTAGTGGATTAAATATGGACCCCAGAGTTGTCTGGACTGACGGGACAAGATGGGTTAACCCCTTAAAAGCAACGTCCTTTCCGAGCTCGGATCCTGTGCCGTACGCCACTTAATGTGGTAAAATATTCACGGCACAGCCCAGCTGCCGCACCGCCGCACGTACTGCACGCCTTATCGCATCCTGAAAAACGTCACGTTTGGCTTATGCCGAGTAGTACCGACTCGTTTTATTCGCGCACGTTCCGCGATCACTTTCGCTCGCTGCTCTCTCGTGACTCGTACAACGAGGCTCTTTCTCTGTCAAATGACACGAGAAAATGCGTACGATGTCAGGGAACAAGTGTTTTGCGAGCGTTTTCTGGAACATTGAAGATAGATAAAATTCGAGATGGCACGGCGCAGCGGGAATTTGCTTTAATGCGATATAAGCGCTTCTTATCGTAGCATAAAAAAGCGGCGAAGAGAAACGGAAAAATGTTACTCCAAATCCAAAGTAGCTAACTTTCCAAGTGATTCACGCCGCTTCCGTGTATACTTTTGAACTTTGCCAATATTCATCGGGTGAAAAATAAATTTTTCCGATATGTTACTGCGCAAGTAACGAGCAAGTTTCGAATTAAAGAGAAATTAAGAACAGATCGTGGTTGAGAATTACGATGCTCCCGTTTATAACGCGGATGTTTCTAACACCGTTGCAGACGCCAGCAACACGGTCGATAAAGGAGCGATTAACATAACGAGTCGAGGCACACGATGCATATTTCACGGCGTATTCGAAACTATCGGGGTCATCGTGATAAAACGTCCTCTCGTCCAGATATTCACGTAAGCCATGCTCTACGCTTCGTCATGTTCCGCATGGTAGGTACATATTTTCAAAGAGCTTGATGACACGTTGCCGCATTCGAAATTAATGCGAGCCGTTCATACCCTGAATTACCCCAGGAAATGCCGAATTTTTCCAACTTCATTCTTTCGCCCCATCGCCCGCGTTTTCCATTTTTTTTCAGACTCGAGAAATGTAACGAAACTCATTTCCGTCCTTGAATAGATTTCGTAGTAAAATTCATTAAAGTCCCGGTTAATTAAACTGTGTGAAACGGAAATGATAAAAAAGCAATCGAGGAAGCTAATTTGCGAAGAAGATATTTCTGTCCCAATCAAAATGAAAAAAAAAAAAAAGATCGAGACGAGGGATGATAAGCGAGAATTCCAACCCGCCAGGACTTTTTCCAAATCGAGCGCCGGAAAGGCTTGGATGGTTCAGCGTCAAGATTAATCGTCGCTCTTTGATTGGCCTCTTTTTCCCCGTCTTCAGAAGGGAACAAGCTGTTCATTAAAAAGGACGAAAAAAAAAGGTTCGGCGCTGCGATCGCTCCCGACTCCGCGGATTAAGAGCTTAAGCTTTTCCGAAGAAAAGCTGGCGCAGCCAAGGCGAACTAATCTTTCGGACCGAGCGACGGCCGATATTTGTATCTCGAAGCGATTTTTAACGCGATTTTCTTTGCGATTTGCTGTAATCCAATAATAATAAGGGGGGAAAAATTGCGCGCCCTCGAACTGGTTTCACGATGAGCGCGCGCGAGCCATATCGCCACATAAATACAGCTAATTGTAATCTCGGGATCGGTCGATGTCGTAGATAATCGGCATATCCAAGTACATCGTTTTATTCGGTAGACAGAAGGAGTTTAAGCATCGCGATAAATCGTTCCTCGAGCGCAGCCGTACATCGCAATGCCTTCATTTCTCATGATCCTAATTAGCCTTCGCACTCTTACGCACTCACGTCGATTAGAAATGCTTCGATTGAATGGGAATCGATCGTTCGAGCGAAAACTCCATTCCACTTGCAAACTTGCACTTGAGGAATTTCTCGACTTCGCGTTGAATTGCCCATTGTTTCAAGACGCGTCTTATTAAAATCGTTTGCTCACGAAGGGCGTCGAATTATGCGAAGCTGTCGTCGACCTCAGGGCGGTTGGGGCTTGTCACCTGCAAGAGAGTGACTCGGCGAGGTCACGTCGATCGCCATTATCAAATTGATAATTCATCCCGTTAAAACCAACAGGTGCCTCTCGACACCGGCCCCTCAGTTCTCTTTTCCGCTGTTTCGTGTACGCACCCACGGTGCAAGATGGCAATCGTTATAAATAACTCGGCTACTCCACGTCACCCCGGCACAATGGGGGTCTTATTCCAGAGAAAATGATGGTGATAAATAACAGGGTAATAATAAAAAGCTCCGGATCATGTTCAAGGATAAAGGCAGAGAGAGAGAGAGAGCAGAGCGCTTTCGATGAGAATCGTGATTCGACTAATAATGTCGAAATGGATAATAACCGCGATTCTCCATCGGGAGATGGATCGTTTTTGTTTGCCATTTTATACACCAATGGTATTTTACACGCTTGATCAATAAATCTACGAGGGGCCCGCGATTACTCCACGGCTTTTTTTAGCAACTTCCATTGCCGATGATTTGTGAATTCTCATTTCGGGTCGGATTAGAATCGTGATGGAAGGACAGAAAAAGCGCCGTCTCGTTCTGAGAGACAAGTTTAGATCGGTTTATTATCTCCTCGCACGATAACGGTAATTTTATCTCTTGTAGGCGCCACAGATGAATCGATCGATAGAGTTTCGAGAAATGGATGGAAAATTTTCCTGCTTTTCTCGAGAGATTTGGGTCAATTATTTTGCCGAGGTTTTAAGAGTATGTCGTGCCAACAGAGGACGATCGCTTTGAGTATAGACATGAAGAAACTCTCAAAGAGAATGTAATATCCTTTTACCAAAAGGAAGCTGAACAAAAGATCTTCATTTCCCGCATATTTCATGCGAGGCAGTCGCGCGATCGCACGTTTTAGTTCTTTAGCGATATATTTAGACCGGATCAGACTTTATTAACCGAATCATCTGTTTACGAACGGAAATTCTTGTTTTTCCCCTCAATGAATTTGTCGTACAACTCAAAGAACCAAGAAAACTCGAGAATGTTTGGTTAAATCAGAAAGTTCTGCGCATGACAAAATTACTTTATCATTTTGGTTAGTAAATTTTCAATTCAGAACTTCTTTTTATAAAATTTAGAACAAAAAATATAAACAAAGTGATTAGACTAATTTTATTGAGAGAGTTTCTTTCGAAATTAAAATAGCTTGATTTCCAAGCAATCGCGATAAGAAAAAGTCACATTTTTCAGCTGAAAATCATTGAAATTCCGCAGACTAAACCCTCGGTCCCATTTTCCGCGACACTACATCGAGTGACAATCGTAATTTCAAAATACGAGGACGCTGAAATCCCGGCGAAAGCGTGACAATGCCCCGCGCGACACACATTGTCTGACGGATGAATAAGTTTGTCGGGGAAACGCGACGTGGATAATATCGGAAATGTTACCCCCAATATCCGGAATACGGGGAAACTTATTCAAATGGATGTCTTGGCTCGCGTCAGTTTCCCATTGTTAAAGTTTGCGCATTAATGCGATCCCCGAGACACGATCGAGAAGCTACTCGAATCGTCTCAATGCTTCGCTCGTGAATGCCTGCAGATTTTTCTCGACTTTTTACTGCGCATCGCAGAGGTATCATTCACTGTTGAGCGTTAACAATGCGCGGGACAAAAGTATGATAAACTTGAGCGATAATCCTCGGAATATGCGCGTACTTATTTTGCCCGGCTCCTTCCGGTATTCGCGTGCATGACCGAGAAAGTCGTCTGAGCGCGATCGTAAATGCTTGAACCAGTTATGGTAATAAACCCGCTGTCTGCCGTGTGACTTCATAGGCTGAAAATACCGAGAAGGTAATATATCTCATTTGCATTCGGAATTATTTTATTCGCTGCGAAGAAATCACCTGCAGCGAATCTTTTTCTTTTTTCACCGAGCGATTTTTCGGGATCGACTTTGTCGAAGATCGATAACTAAATTGACTCGAGTGCGCTCGAGTGCTTGAAAGTGAACTATGTAAAACTCCTGAAGGAACAGCAGGCTCGATCGCTATTCTCGTGCCGCCTCCTCCCAGTGATAAGCCAAGTGTGCGTTTGCTTCGAAGATTAAGATATCTAGTTTTCAGTTTATTTATAGCGCACGCACGTACACTGGGCTCGCTAAAGAAAACTAATTAGGCTCCCCGGGAGTACTCATTACGTGGATTAATATCGTCTGATCTCGAGACCGAGTACCCTCGTTCCACTTTTTCACGATAATCAATACCTATTCGAAAAAAATAATCCGAGGAGCTAGATCGAGTCAATTCGCGTCATTTTGTCGATTTATTTCCTATTTGAAAAACACCTCGAGCATTGTTTTACCTTCGGATGTTCGGCCCATTATCTTTTCTGTGTAAAAGAAGGCGAAATGGTCTTGTAGAAACGGCTCGAGAGCACATTGTAACGACGATGCAAAAAAACTATGCAAAAGACCTTTGCTCTGCTGCACGTACATTTTTCACGTTTCATGCTCAGAAGCTCTTATTGTGCGTCCATTTACTTTCCTCAATCACCACTTGTCTCATTATTCTTGATATTTCAAGTGCACACAATTCAAGAGACCTAACCTTCTCCTGACTATTTTTAGGCCTTTTCCGCAGTCACGCTAATGAAATTTCTCTCGATCGATTTCGCTTGTCAAATTGCGATCTCGTGATTCATGAATAATGGTTTTACCAATAAATTTCTCATCGAGCAATATCGATATTTTCCTTGCTTTCGACTTCGAACACTATTATTTTTATCACCGACGTATGAAAAGAGGGATTTTTCCCTTCTTCCGCTGGTTAGCAGTAAATTTATTAGTTTCTCTTCATTCACTGATACGCTCGAATGTTCTACCTTCCAATAAAAACAAACTACAAACAGAAAGAAAAAAGTCCACGATCTCGTTTTATTTAACTGTGACGACTTATGAAATTCTTGAATACGTTTTTCTGAAATTGAAGAGAAAAACGAAGAAAAGGTGAGCAGAGTTTCCGGTTACATCACACGAACGAAGCTGGAATTTCAAATTCCCCCTTTATAGCCTCGCCTTCCAGCGACAGCAACAACAACGGGGCAATTTACCTCGCAAGAAATGACCGGATCTCGAAATCGCTTGGAAAATCTCTCAAAAAACTCGAGGTTTTCAAGTCATCCGTGGCTTTTTTGGTACGTCGGGACGTGTCGAGATTAGAGACGGTTTCATTCGAACTTTGCGCAGATTGAGGCGAATTTACGATGCGTCTCGGAGGTTATCGCCTTCTGGATCTTCCTCGAGTCGTCTCGCAGTCCGTAACGTCGTTCAGGGAATGCCTCGTTGAAAATGTCGGGAATTTTTATTCAAATGTATGAAGAACCTTTGAAGAAAACGAGTTGAAAAGCAAACTTGAAATGTGGGACACCGCGCGAGATTAGAGCAAACGCAACAAGCTCGTGAGGATGGGAAATCGATCGGACAAAGATGCGGAGCGTATTAAACCCGCGTGTATCCGAATACCGTCACCTCCGTTATCACGAGTTTCGATAATCGACAGATTAAACTCACGCCGCTCGTTGAATTTGATACCTAATTTGTACACAACACCTTGTTTGCTAATCTTTGGTTTGATTAGTGTAGGACTTTGTAGATCGCCCGATAAAGCTACAAGACAAGCGAATCACGGATTCATTATAATCTTGTTCGTAAAAAAGCAAGATTGATTTCCATTTCATATTCAAGAGTTTTCGAATGATACAATCATTGATCATAATCGATAAGACGATTCAACGATATATGGGTCGAATAAAAAAACGGTTTCTAAAATGACAATCTTTGAAATCAACTTGAAGGAGATTTCTTTGTTCACAATCCTTCGGGAACGAAAACTTGAAGGAGTACAATAAGGGATAAAATATAATGAGATGATTTTGAGATATCCATTGTTGTCATTCACATGCATGCTCTTTATTTCGTTACCAAAATTGCTATTGAATTTCAACTTAATTGCAATTTGTAATTCAGATTCCTGGAGATTCCAAAATAAGTAAAGAAATTTTAAAAATGTTGAGAGAGAAGATAAAGAGATCGATTTCTCCGAATTTTAAAAAGTATAAACCATCAATCGAAATAACTAACGCGATTCGACGAAACCTGGAATTTCCGCTCGAGTATCGAATTAAAGGGAGCAATTTTGTTCATGTTTTAGTTGACCAAAAGCTTCGAGGGAAACCCCTGAGCGCTGGAGAGGCATTGGGAAAGCCCAAAAGTGCAGGGAGAAGGCACCGACGATGAGCTAGCAAAATGTTAAGGATGAAGCAGCGACCGCTGCTCTGGCTATGGTTGTGGCTGGGTTTGTTCGCGGCCACGTCCGGAACTTCGTCTTCCGAGGAGACGACGGCCTTCCCGCCGCGGACAACGGTCCCGGCAAACACGCCGGAAATCTCTCTCTCGATCGCCGAAGAGTTCCAGTTCACTCAAGCTCAGTACAATGTTTCCATAGCGGAGAACTCGATCGGGAAAACGTACGTGGTGCCGCAGGAGAAAATGGGTATCAGGTTGTCGCCGCTCGAGCCCGTCGGCGAGGTCAAGTATCAGATAAAATCAGGCGACAAGGAAAAGTTCTTCAAGGCCGAGGAGCGTACGGTCGGCGATTTTTGTTTTCTCCTGATTCGGACTCGAACCGGAAACGTGAATGTTTTGAATCGCGAGCGTAAGGATCGTTACTCGCTCGAAGTGCGCGCTACCGCAACGAGACGCGACGGGAAGAACAAGCAGATCGTGCTCGAGGCCGAGACGAGCGTGGAGGTGACGGTCCTCGACACGAACGATCTCAATCCGCTTTTCTACCCGACCGAGTACGAGGTTAGCGTCACCGAGGACACGCCTTTGCATCGGAGCATACTCAGGGTTATCGCCGAGGACGCGGACCTGGGCAGGAATGGAGAAATTTATTATAGTTTTACGGGTGAAACGGACCAATTTGCGGTGCATCCCGTCAGCGGGGTCATCACGCTCACCAGGCCACTTAGGTAAGTTTCATAACTCAAGCGTCGGTCTGAGAAATTAATTACAGAAAATTTGAAAAAATTATCAAACTTTTCATAATTGTTATGCATTCCAAAATATTAATATAGATCACTTTTCAGCTATCAAAAGTAAAATTGACATCGTTTTTCAATGAATGTTTAGTGCTTGGTTGGAAGTTTTTGTTAAAAATAAATATTAGTCTGTAGAAAATTGTATGCTGAATCTAAATATGTAAAATTTCATTAGAATTGATTTGCTAATCGGGCTGGATTAATTATTCCTTGGTTGTGACAAGAAGAAGTGCCTTTTACATGCACAAGCGCGGTTTGGTTTCGTCATGTTTCGTCTTTCAATGTAGTTCTACGTTTCGACGACTTGTCACAACCAAGAACTAAGTGTCTTTGGATGTGACATTTGCAGAAGTTAGAAGCAATTCTGGAATCGAGAATTTGGATAAATGAGCTCTTTTTACATTATTCATCCGTTTTTTTACCATTATTTTGTTTCACATTATTGACAATACAATAATCTATAGGTATGCAAGATGCAATCTGATCACTTTACGATATTCGGTAGTCATTTGAGCTCAATATGAAAAGTTTCACAACCAAGGACATTGCAAATTAACGTAAACTCGCGAGTTTCGAACGACCGAAGACGATGAAAAAACCGCAATTTCGCAGGTACGTGGAGAGAGCCTTCCACGAATTGACAGTGACAGCGGAGGACCGAGGCGCGGTGTACCGTAACGTGGGTATTAAGAGACCAAGCACGGCCAGGGTGACGATTCGCGTGCAGCAGGTAAATCTCCACGCCCCGGAAATTTACGTGCGACATTTGCCGGACATTCTCGAACATTCCAACGCCGATATTTACGCGATAGTGCGAGTCATTGATCGCGACAGCGGCGTCCACGGGGAAATTGCGAGCTTGGACATCGTCGGAGGCGACCCGGACGGTCACTTCAGGATACGACCGTCCTGGAGCCAGCCGGGCGAGTTCAATATCGAGGTTCTACGACTGCTGGACCGAGAAACCGCACCTCAAGGCTACAATCTGAGCCTTCGCGCGGTCGATCGCGGCATTCCCAAACGCTTCAGCTACAAATCAGTCCCTGTTCACCTGGCCGATCTCAACGATAACGCCCCCGTCTTCAGCCGCGAGATGTACGAGGTCAAAGTGCCAGAAACGGCGCCCGTCAACACCCCGGTGATCAGGCTGAAGGTGACGGACGCCGACGAGGGCAAGAACGCATTGGTATTCTTGGAAATTGTCGGCGGTAACGAAGGCGGTGAGTTCTACATAAACGCCGACACCGGAATGCTCTACACGGCCGTAAATCTCGACGCCGAGAAGAAAGCCTTCTACACGCTCACCGTCTCGGCGGTGGATCAAGGGAACTCTGGCACCCGGAAGCAATCCTCCGCGAAAGTAAAAATTTACGTCCTCGACACGAACGACAACGATCCGATTTTCGAGAAGTCGAGCATTCTCGTCACCGTCGACGAAAACGAGCCCGCGGGCACCTCCGTCGTCAAGGTCACTGCCAAGGACCGCGACTCCGGCGAGAACGCTTACATATCCTACAGCATTGAGAACATTATGAAGGTGCCGTTCGAGATCGATCACTTTTCCGGGGTCGTGAAGA
>JABFQM010003558.1:0-11428 GCA_022816865.1 Zelostemma sp. ZL-2020
AAAAGATGAGAAGGAAAATTCGCCATCTATTGCGGAAATGACACACTTCTAGAAACACGAACGACAAAACCAATAACACCTATCTGTGACTGACCACGTAATGCGGAATGATAACTTTTGTCAACTTACATAACTTTATTTTCCCTTTATTATATTCAATACGCCTTGATTGCACAATTGCGTGATATGTCCTTGAAGGGAAAAAATCATAGAAAATTTGAGTATAAGAATAGCCCCATATCGTGTTACTATGAGACAATTATACTCAAATGAAATATTATAATTTTTGAATAACGCTACAATTGGCGTATGAAGACCCGATCGCTCCGTCTATATCGATATTATAGATTAGCGGAGAGACCCGACCGGGTCTCTTGATTAACGCGATGTTTTTCGATAAACGAACTAGTGCATTCGATGGAAAATCACCTGAAAAAGCCAAATCCGCCGTCATTTCGGGGATTTAGGCTTCCGATAAAAAGATACAAGCGAAAATACTCTGGCCCGAACGTCATTTTCAGACAATTTTTGTAAATATGGTTTGGTAGTTGACGCTTTTTTTCCTCACCTTCGGTCAACTACCGCTGACCATGATTGCAATCGCTCGTGCATTTTTAATGAAAATCCATTTTAATTGGAAAAACTTTTTTTGAATTTTGATAAATTCAAATTCAAATAAATGCTTTTGGAACCAAAATAATTGAGGCTCCGGATGTAATAATCACCTGAGCGCTCGAAACGGATAAAACTATTGCACAAAATCCAAATTCAAGCGTCGAAAACAAAATTCTCGAAAAACATCAAATAAAAAATACTATTTCATGAAGAACAACCAGCTGTATGTTTATTATAAGTAAACATTTTCCATAAGATTATTAGTTTTCGTGTTAAAAATTCAAATGTTGAAATTTTTTTTGCAACTTTTTGATGTTTTCAAAAACTTAACTCGCAAAATCTTAACTAAATATTATCAGAATGCGGTGAAATTTTGTACGCAAATTATTTACAACCCTGCCCTGCCGAAAAAGTAATTGATAACGTCGAAATTCGTAATTGTTCAATAATATTTGATTGCAAACAAGCGCCGGTCGAAAACCACGATTTCAAATTTCGGTGATCGAGGAAGTTTTTGGCGAATAAAGTTACAGATGAATTGTCGCGGTAAAGTTTTTCTTCGCCGTTTGAAGTACTTTTCGTCAAAATCTCAAAACGATCTAGGTAGTAGGTATAATTATTAGATGAAACGATCATTTAAACAAAGCGGCGCGCAGCTCGACGCGTGGCTTGCGATCGCAAGTAACACATTATGTGTTTATAAGAGTGATTTGAAAAGTAAATTTAAAGGAATGCAAATTTTCAATTTAAGCGATTTGTTATTCATTCAAGGATTCAAAAATGTAAGTTTTGGTCATAGCATTACCAAACACATACATTTCGTATTTTTATTCATAAAATAAAAAGCACTAAGTACATATGATAATACTGCAGTTGTTATCATTAATAAATCACATTTATTAATCTTTGATATCAGCTGAACATAATAAATTTTCCATCGTCTTATTTACTAAATAAAAATCAATATCAATCAAATCAGTTTGAGGATTCATGGATTACATTTTGTAACCGAGTTTGGCGCATGCCTTTTGCGTGCTGTGACAAGTCTATGCAAGTTTCAAAGAATAATAAACGTGATTTATTAATGATAAAAACTGCAGTATTATCATTGTAGTGCTTTTTATTTTATGAATAAAAATACGAAATGTATGTATTTGGTAATGCTATGACCAAAACTTACATTTTTGAATCCTTGAATGAATAACAAATCGCTTAAATTGAAAATTTGCATGCCTTTAAATTTACCTTTCAAATCACTCTTATAAAACACATAATGTGTTACTCGCAAGCCACGCGTCGAGCTGCGCGCCGCTTTGTTTAAACGATCGTTTCATCTAATAATTATACCTACTACCTAGATCGTTTTGAGATTTTGACGAAAAGTACTTCAAACGGCGAAGAAAAACTTTACCGCGACAATTCATCTGTAACTTTATTAGCCAAAAACTTCCTCGATCACCGAAATTTGAAATCATGGTTTTCGACCGGCGCTTGTTTGCAATCAAATATTATTGAACAATTACGAATTTCGACGTTATCAATTACTTTTTCGGCAGGGGAGGGTTGTAAAGAATTTGCGTACCTACAAAATTTCACCGCGTTCTGATAATATTTGGTTGAGATTTCGCGAGTCAAGTTTTTAAAAACATCGAAAAGTTGCAAAAAAATTTCCTCATTTGAATTTTTAACACAACTAATAATCTTATGGAAAATGTTTACTTATAATAAACATACGGCTGGTTGTCCTTCATGAAATGGTATTTTTTATTCGATGTTTTTCGAGAATTTAGTTTTCGATGCTTGAATTCGGGTTTTGGTCAATAAGTTCCCGTTTCGAGCGCTCAGATGGTTATTGCATCCGAAGCCTCAATTTCATTCGAATATTTATGCAAATAATAAAAATATTTTGAACGGGTCATAAGTTGTGCGCAAAAAGAATCGAAAAATAGAATTTATTTAGCAAACATTCATTGCGACTACGCGAGTCATGTATATTATATGCATATACATTTTAGTAGTGTACTGCTGGTGTATAGTACTATAGTGTGGTGTGTACCGTGTATGCATGCATATGTTTCTTTTGCGGCGTTTGCGGCGGCGAAATCCTTTGAAATTATTATATTCTTCGTCGGTGTTCGTTGACTCGTCTGTCGTGGTCGGTGTTATGTGCGGTCAGCAAAACAGCCGAAAAATGAGCGTGCGGGAAAGCATCGAGGAATTGTCGCAATTGTCTCACCAGCTGCGTCGTAGCGTGGAGTCGACAAACAACACGGTCGAGAAGGAGCGACTCGTTTTAAAGCACATCAAATCTTTTGCAGGAGAGGACAACTGCATTAACGATTTTCAAAAAGGTCAGCGATACAATTTCCAAGTCAAGATTTTGCTGTTGTTGCCACGAATTTACAATCTTTTCTCGTCTCGCTAGTCTCCTCCATTCATTCGAAAGCTTGTGCATATTAATTTTGAGGTTAGGAACGCGTCCTTTCCTTTCTTTTGCACGTTTTGCACAAAGCCACAATTCCACTCTCCGCGCGAGTAAGTCTTTTTCAACAACAATGAACTTTTCATCGCACTTTGTGATCTACAAACAATTATGCAATTATTTCTTTCAACTCTTGCGCCGTAGGTTAATCGCAAAGAATGGCTGAATCATTACCGAAATCCAAGAAAAAGCCCGGGGACGAAGAAGGTGCTGATAAACGTCGCGGTGTAAAAGCTGATATCTCGCAGCTCGAAGACGAAGATTACAAAGAGTTTTTGCAACTTTCCGCAAAAGAAAAGAAATTAGATTCGGACATTGAAGCGACCAGTGATGTGCTTAAATCACTCGAGAAGTCGAGTCGAGAAGAAATCATGCAAATGCTTCACGAGTATAATGACATTAAAGATATCACTTATACGGTACTCCAAACAATTTGCGATATGAAAGGAGGTACTTTGGCTGAGTTACAGCAAGAATTTGCTTTGAAAAATGACGATATTTAAGTAGCAGGCCCATTTTAGCAAACATTTCAATTAAAAAATTTAACATTTTCCCTCTAAGAAACTTTCATTTTACTTCTTTTCCATTTACAAAATTATATATTATATATTGTACTATTATATTATTATAGTACTGGCTCAACATTCCAGAAATAAGATTTTTAAAGAATGTTATTGTAATTATCAATTGAAAAATTTCACATGAAAATGTTGTCACTTGCAATTTTATTGAATTCCTTTTGAAAATATTTCAACAACTTCTATGTTTCGAGAGGTCGTAATTTTGTCACAACACGGAATAACAATTAATTCTGTACGTATGTAAAATTATTTCCTAAAATTGAGATTAATGTTCCAAGTTGGCAATACAGTCGGTAGAGGTTTAGTAAAACATCGTCAATTCATTACTATATTAAGAAATATAAAATACGTAACATATTTATGAAAATGAAGAATTTTTCATGGAAACGCTAATAAAGGATCACATATTTGCCAATAATAGTCGTATGATTTCTTTGAAATATAATTATAGATTTTTATTATTATAATGCTAAAGACAACTTCCATGTGCAGCTACATCTCAAACGATCCAAACATTTTCATTCATTCGTAATAATTCAAGTTTATGAATTTTTGCAACGATATTTGAAAAAACATCGTATTCTTTCTTTTAATCAAAAAATGTGCATGTCTTTGTTCCAGTTCGCTTGTTGCAAGCAAACTGAACCCTATACTTTTACATTATTATACGTCATCCTTTTCATTTTTGACAGTAAAAATGTTTGTCATCATCAAGATCAAAGTACAGTAGAAAATATTTCTTTTACTCATCTCCCTGCGCGACTATACAGATAGAATGTATCATTTTTTACGCAGATATTAATTATTGTGATCATACTCTTAGATTTGTGGAGGAGTCGCAAAAGAGTCGCAAAATAAAAAATGGTCGCGTCGAGTAATCGATCCTTTTATTCATCAATTCCGCGTGCAAGTAAGCAATATTGGCTTGTCACATTCTGAGAGAACACAACACATGAATCTAATTTTACAATCCGTTATTGCACATGCTTTTTTCAACGGTATCGCAAAACAATGTATAATAAAATATTGGGTACAAAAAAGACAAAATTGTTCATGTGATAATATTTTTGCTTGCAATACAACTCGAATAGCGGCAAATCAATCTGGGATGAAACGAGGCATTCCAAGAAACACAATATTTTCATCTCAGCATAAACGCGTACTTGGTAGAACTTGATAAGCTACATTAAGTATTAGAATGTGATGATAATTCATGTCTATATGGAGAAAAATCAATGAAATCTGAATTAAGATTGGTTTTCATCGGAACAATTCAAATAAAATTGTTCGAATTGCAGGATCAATGTAATCTTTATCATGCATTTTTGGAATGGCATGAAAAATTCAGTACTTCAGGAACGTGTCCCGCGTCCTTTCGTTTCATATGTTTCGTTCCCATCACTTTTGTATCTTTTATTTTTTCAACTTTTCCCATTTCTGAAAGGCTTCCTGCAAGCTCGTCGTTTTTTTAAATATTTTGTTTTGTTTTTCATGTTATTCCTAAGAAAAGTGCCATTTATGTAGAGTTTTGTCAGTCGCGGAAAATACCACGTAAAAATCAATCAAGTTTTTTGCAAGGTCGACGATACGTTCTAATAATAATGGTTGCTCACGGCTCTTCTTTATCGTCAGGTTTGGAATGGTTCAACGTCTCCGAACCACTGTCGGTGAAAAAGCATCTCCATGGAAAAATCACGGTACTGGATTTTTTTACATACTGCTGCATCAACTGCGTTCACATTTTACCGGATTTGGAGGCACTCGAGAAGAAATATACTCCGGAAGATGGCCTCGTCGTTGTTGGTGTTCACAGTGGCAAATTCGCCAACGAAAAACAATCCGATCAAGTTTTATCAGCCGTGCAGCGAGCAAACATAACTCATCCTACTGTAAACGATGCTAAATTATCGATGTGGCGAGACATAGGGATATCATGCTGGCCAAGTATCGTTATGTTAGGTTGTTATGTTATTCTCAATTCTCAACTTGTAAATATGTACGAGTTGTAAGAAGTAGGAGGCAACATCGATCAAACAAACAATATCAAAACCATTGTAGGTCCAAAAGGAGAGCCGCTATTCGTTTTTACGGGAGAAGGCCACCGAGAGGAATTATTCTTATACACGAAAGTTTGCCTTGACTATTTCAAGTCTCTGAAGCAGATTGCGAATCATTCGATTCCCAAAGAATCGGCTCGGCATTTATTGCCACTGACGAAGGATATTCTTTTGTTCCCTGGCAAGGCGCAAGTTTACAAGGATGGAGCCGATGAGGACAAGTTGATCGTCGCCGATACTGGAAACAACAGAGTGCTGATAATGGATCCCAGCGGCAACGTGGAAATCGTCGTCGGGGATTACGCTCCCGGCTTCAAAGATGGTACTTTCGAAGATGCTCGATTCCACGCCCCTCAAGGCATTTCTTACATAGGCGGCTCCATTTATGTGGCTGATAGCGAAAATCACTCGATTAGAAAGGTATAATAGATTCGAATCATTGAGATTGCGACAAATGTTTTGATGTTTTCGACTTGAAAAAGTTGGAAATCGTAAAATTATTTTTCGTAACGCATGCACGAAAAGCGCCATTTTTCACACTCGCGGATAATTTTGTCACGGCAAAAATTGCGCCTTCCGTGCAGTTTTACGAAAACTACGGTGTGCAGCATGCGCGGGATGGATTTGTGGACTCGTGTGATTGCCACACTCGCTTCGCTCGTGCGGCTAACGTCACATTCGCCAACAAATCCATTTACCCGCACTTGTTACACAATGTACTATTAAAATGCATAATTAACGCATTTATCTTCCGTAATGAATGGCAGATCGACCTGAAAGAAAAAATAGTGAGCACGGTAGCGGGAACTGGGTCTCAAGGACACGATTACATCGGAGGGGAAGTAGGCACGAATCAGGCATTGTCGTCGCCGTGGGACGTGGCTATTTATTACCATAAGCAAGCCGATCAAAACGTACCGGTTCTCCTCATCGCCATGGCTGGCATTCACCAAATTTGGGCATTATTTTTCGACGATACGGTGTGGTGGAAGAACAAGTAATTATTGTATTTTCAATATTCATGATATTGACGTCCTTGACGAGTCATTCCACTACGCCGCCTTCGTCCTTAAAAACGATGCTTTCAGGGAATATAAAAGCGGCACGTGTATCAGCATCGTAGGAAGTGGCAGGGAGGAGAATCGAAATAATTCCTACCCGCATGCTGCAGGTTTGGCGCAGCCTTCCGGTTTAGCTGTTGCTCAAGAAATCGAGTCTGTATTTTTCGCCGATAGTGAAAGTAGCACAGTTCGAAGAGTTCATTTGGTCGATGGAAAAGTTAGCCCTGTTTGTGGTGGCGAGAGAAATCCAGGGGTAGAGCATTAAATCTGTTTTGATAATAAATAAGCTATAGCTAATATTATAGTTTTCAAAAAAAGATTAATCAAACATTTTCAGAATCTACACGACTTTGGGGATGTAGACGGACATCGATATACTGCTAAACTACAGCATCCGCTGGGCGTCGCTTGGGATGCTTTCAACAAAGTCGTTTATATTGCCGACACTTATAATCATAAAGTAAAAAAAGTTGACATCGGCGGTAATTGCGCAACTGTGTATGGCGATGGCAAACCAACCGAGAATTTTAACGTGAGTCTCTGTTTTCCAGTCTCTGTTTGTAGGTACTAATATTTTATGACAGCTCAGCAATTTTATTGCAGTTTAACGAGCCCGGAGGTCTAATCCTCAGTTCTGATGGAACAAAGTTGTATGTAGCGGATACCAACAATCATGTCGTCAAATTTATCGATTTGGAAAATGGAAAGATTGACGAGGTAATACGTGTGCCCTTTTATTTGAGAGATGGCAACTCATTATCAATTCTGCATGTTTTCAGCTTCGCGTGAAATTGCCATCTGAAATGATATCCGATCGTCGTGAGAAGAAATTCAGTTTTGATGCGACGGCAAGTCCAAATGGCAGTGTTTTGAACATTTCGTTCGATTTCTTGTTCCAAGACTCGGATATGAAGCTCAATCCGGAAGCGCCGCAACAGTGGACATTGCATTCGCTACCCGCTGGTTGGATAGTTTCCGCTTCGAAGGGCAATGTAACGGAAGCAATTTCTGTGACAATTCCCAAAGGACAAGACGAAGCATCTTTGCATGTCATCTTGGACCTTATGACGTGCAAGGTGGATGAATGTATGTCAAGAAAGTTGTCCGCGGTATTTAATGTGCATCGTAAAAATGATGCACCCAATAGCGTAAATATTCAGAAAGAACTGAAAGTCGAATAATATTTGTTTCTAATGCAAGTATTTGACTTTTGCTGGGTTAAAAAATTTATGTGGATTTTATTTTTTTAACACTTTGACTTTAGGTCAATGAGATTTATAATCTGTTGATTTGTATGCGATGAATTTAAAAGGAAGTGGACGAGATGCGAGGAATAAAAACAACTTATGTGCCTTTCACAATTCTTTGCTTTTTTCTCAAGCCAAATATTTCTTTCATTATTACCTAAATTACCTAAATTAATAATCCTACTGCCAACTGTTTTTATTTACTACAAGCTTTTTTAATGATAAATTATTTATGTTGTTCTCATGGCATTTTATTCGAAAAAATCGTTTTTCATTGTTCGTTATTTTCGGCGCGCAATTGGTAAATTGCAATTGCACGATGTTTCGATCTTTTAACATTCTCCAATGATTTTCTTGAATTATTGTCCTGAAAAATAATACAATAAATGAATTTGTATTTTTTAAATGGAAACATCTTTTATTTGTATTACATATTATCTTTATATAGAGACGAATCTGGAATTGTGGAATTTAATAATTATTATACTTTTACGTGTACCGTTTCTTCTAGTCGATTATTTTGTCGGCCTGATTTATCATTATTTTTATGTAACGTTAAATCTTTTTTGTCTTCTTCCACTTTTAAAGGATGACTTTCTGCTGATGAAATATTGTCTAAATTTGGTGGCGATTTCTTTACCGATGGTGAACTGGACATATAGAAGCGAATGAAAATATCATTTTCCTTAGTTTTGTAATATTAGGAATGAGTTATGGGAATAATTATTGTTCTGTACTTTTTATTCATATTATAGTCACTGTGCGTAACTTCCTTCAATCCTTTCGTTGACTTCTCTTCTTGTTCTGCGTTAATTTTTTTCTCAGTATTTGATTCATTTGTCGATCTTTCAAGTACATTTCTACCGTCGGATTGTCGATTTTTCAAACTTTCCATTTCTTTCTGTATTTCTTCATCACTCTTATTCTTCTCAATCATATGAATTTCATTACTTTCATTCAAGTTATTTACTTGATTATAAATCGTCTTCGATTCTCCATTGTCTAAATCGAAATAATCCTTTTTCTCGACAGATTTTTCTTTCTTTTTGGTATCAGCCGCATCTAAGATATTTCTTTCGAGTTTTTCATTTTCGACCGCAGCTTCTTTCGTCGACTCCGCGAGTTTTCTCTTAACATCTTTATTTAATATTTCCTTGTCAATTTTTCTAATCGAACCTACATTATCCGTCAGAGTCTTTTGGATCGCTCCAAAACTTTTCAATAGTTGATTTTCGGTAACATTACTTCGATCTGTGTTTAACATCTGTTTCTCGCTTTCAATATTTCCATTTAATTTTGTTATGTTTTTTGCATTATTCATCTTTCCTTTTGCGCGGCTTTTCAATGTAACATTACTTTCACCTATAATTTCGATGTTCCCTGCGTCATTATTTTTCATTTCTCTTTCATTGTGTTTTGCAATTTTTCCATTGACGTCATTCAGTGACTTGAACTTCATGATCCTCGTCAGAGAACTTCCAAGTTTAATTTCATCATTTTCCCGCAAATGAGTTGCCTGCTCCACATGTTTAGATGTTGAGTAGTCTTTTGCTCCTCCGCCGTACAATTCAATTGTTGATCTTTCTCCATGCTTTTTCTCGTCGACTTGTTGAGTTTTCCGAACATCTTTTGTCCCCTTCGCACCTTTCAATCCCGGATGTTCCTCGTCATCGTCATTTCCAAAGTTCAGTTTATCAGTTCGTTGAACGACTTTATCGCGACTCTTTGCTTCAATCGTTCCGCGTATAGACTTTTCATTAGCTCCTTTTGATTCAATTTGGCTGATTTTTTTCTGTCCTTCGAATTTCCCACGTTCTTTCGAATCTATTTTCGTGCAAAAGCAATCGGAGTAAGACACGAATGTCTCGCTGTTCAATGCCGTGTTTCCTGGTTCAAGACTATTTTCACGACTGACTGGTGACGGAAAATGTTCGTATGATTGCATGTACTGATGAATATACGACCTAAGAAAGAAAAGCAGTTGAAATTCCAAATAAATATCTTTCAAAAACTAAAATACTTTCTTTCTTACTCTTCATCAGTTTCAATTGTTATTTTTGATTCACGAAAAATAATGCCATCGGTGAATGAAAGTCGTTTTTTTTGCAAATTACCGCGGATCCAGACCCCATCTATATTTGAACCGTCAGGCCATTTAAGGGTTCCATGACCGTGAATGAGACCGTCACAAAATTCACCTTCATATACAGTACCTACATATCATATACATATTTTTTACACACTTGAAATTCATGTTCCATTAGAACTGAGATTTTTTTTTTATATCGCCGGTTAAACCAGCCAGCGTCTCTCCTGGACAGTCCATTGCAACTTTCAATACACATTGTTATTGTTTTTTTTTAGCATTTGTGATAAGTGACTGTTTTGAAATTAATTTCCGAAAAGCATGTAAATGTGTTACAATTAGGTCTTCAAACAACAGAGCCATGACACCTGGATTTACCCTATAAGATAGAGTGCCCTAGCTTGAGAGATTAGTAAGAATTTTAAGTCGTTATTTATTGGCATCCGAGAATAGAAAGCAAAATCGGAATCTAAAATTGCAACGAAATTACATTTCGATTTCTTATTTTGATACCACTTTTCTATGCAACTTGACAGTGACAGTAAAACAAGATTTGTTGTTTCAAAAATTTTTATAACAATCGCTAACAATATGATTTTCCAAGTGTTTGCGTTGTTCCGGTGATGAAATATATATACAAGTGTCCCTGACTTGCAAAATAATACGTTTTTTTTGACCAATAATATTATTGAGTTCTTGTATAACTACAACAGAAAATTATGTCTTGATATGTTTAAACATAGTTTCAGATGGATAAAGAAAAAGAATCCAATGAAAAAAAAAATTAATAATCAAAATGTAGATAGAAAATGTAAACAAGAAAGTAATAGTAGCTAAACGAAGAAGCTTTATTCGTTAAATGAATCGTTGATAAAAAAATGCAATAACGTAAAAAGTTATCTGAACAAAGATAACGGCTTTGCCTCGGCTCCCGCGCTGCATACTCGCTATCCCAGAAACTGTCAACTTCGCGTCCTAGACGCACAATATACTATTATTTGTAGAAATTTATTTGCTATATGGTTGCGCTTACCACCTTTCATTTTAATACTTGTCTTTTTAAAAATTATTTAAAAATTAAATCAACGAATACTACAACAATAAATCGAAGATTTGCATGAAATTTGATCAAATTAAATACAAATGATTTGATCCGATGATTTGATCAAATTTGATGTAAATATGCGGACACAACCTTGATCAATATTTGTGCAAACAGCTGAGTTCTTAGGCGTTTGCATTGTGTTTGCATGTTGTTTGAATGCAGACTGGTTATCAGGGGATATTTGGTACTTCAAC
>JABFQM010003559.1:0-11438 GCA_022816865.1 Zelostemma sp. ZL-2020
GTGGGAGGCGGGTGAGGGGGGGCGGTTGGGTGGCAAATATGGCCCCACGGGAGGGGCAGACAAGTAGGTCGAACGGCAGCACCGCATTATTTGAGAATAACGGAGGTGACCGCGAGGAAGGACAGTTCTCCTCCTCCGCCATTTCCAAAGCGGGAGTGAAGCCCCGCCCCCCCTTTCCGCGTCTTACAAGAATTCGAGCGAATGTCCCCCGCTGTGGGAGTCGCAAACGGGCAATTGCTTCGGACAAAACGATCGCGAGCAGCTGAAATAACTTGCGCGCGCGGAGAGTAAATATCAATAGCGTCGCGGGGCCGTAATTAAAACTCGGTCAATAAAATGCCCTGTAAATGGAAACGCCGGCGCGCGGGAGTCGAAAAATGTGCCTCCATTGACTCCGGCAGTGACGAACATTGATTTTATTCGCTGGCTAATATTCGATTAGCGGCGTCAAGTGAAAGCGTCCACGGGACGCGGACGAAAACAGAGCAATTACCAAAACGAATGACAAAGATGAACGCGCGCGACGTATCTGATTTCGCTCGCAATCAGCGTGTAATTCAATAAATGATGTAATTTTCCGGGCTGCGTGAAAAGTCGCTAAAAGCCGGGGAGGAAAGGACTCGCAACGGCGAAATGGAGCGCGTGCTGTCGGAGCGAATTGGAGCAACGAGAACGGTAGCAGCCCCCGTTGCAATATCTTGACTAATCCAATAAAAGTGACGCGTCTGGTACGCGCCGGTGCCGACGGTTGGAAAGTTGCGACCGCGATCGTGCCGAGACGTCGCAACCGATGATGAATAGAGCTTCTTTTTGCCGGACAGCGAGGACGAGGAGCGACAAATGAGGCGCGCGAGCGAGCCTTTCGGATTAAAAAAACCTGGCAGCAGCAGCAGCAGCAGCAGCAACCGCGCACGATAACATTTTTGAATGTCCTTTTTTCCATTTTCATGTCCCAATCGAATTACTTTATTCGAGTTGATTGATTGAGGCCATTTCCCGAGCTCAAGATGCGCGCGATTCGCGACTGAAAAGCGTACGAGTTTTTTGCCGATATTTCGAGCGTCTGCCCCCGATTGTCGATTAAAATTTGACAATACGAAAAAGCGACACCGGCGAGTTTGCCCCGTTCACATTCATGTTTCCATCTTTCTTCTCCCTCTTTCTCTTCCAACGGAGTGCAGTTGTCGAGGGAGTTGGGGGATGCATGTAATCTACTGCCGCCCAGAATCTGAGCGTATCGAACGTTTTGGATCATGTGTGGCATTGCAGTGCTTTGGCAAATGTTTACCGAATCATGGGTTCTAATAATTGGACGTGGATTGATCAGCTTGTTTAAAAAAAAAACCCGCCAATTAACAATTTAGTGAATATTTGCGCGGCAAAATACAAGCGCACTCGATTCCTCATCGATCATTACCCGATTAAATCAGCCTTTCATGCCGAAAAATGACCATTTTGGTTTAGAAAGTCACGGTGATTCCAATTTTTGCAAAACAGTATGAAGAAAGACTAAAAAATTTGGCGCAATTGCCAACCGGTTTTCAAAAGAATTACACCTCTACGAACAAATCGCAAATCTCTAAAAACGAATAAACCATTTTTAGCATAAAAGTACCGATGTTTATCGGTGAAAGTATTTGTTTATTAGATAGCATGCTTTCTCTGTTCATAAATCTTTTGTTTTTCTAATTATGATTCATCACCTAAAAGAACGCGGTTAATTTTCTCTTGAATACAAGATCGCGCGCGTGCTTAAGCGAAGAAGAAAGCACATTTTCCTACACCCCGAACCCTCGCGTATTCAGGAGAATTAAGAAAGATGTAAAATAATGGCGCAGAGACGCCCAAGGCAAGTATCGCTAATTCGCTACCGGTACCAATCTTTCGAGTCAAACAGGATCTTCCGGTTTCGCCAACTCGCTCGCGATACAGTAACCTTCTAAATCACCGACGGAGAAAAAAGAAAAAAAAAAAAAGAGTCCCCGATACGGTCTTTGCGTGGCAGCATGCCAGACATTATTAGAATATAACGACGAGGAGGAGGAGAATCGACGCTCTGTACAGAGAGCGCATTGTCGAAAAAGAAACGAGAATCCAGCGCAATTTCCCATCGAAATCCCGGTCGACGCAACGATGCATCTTCACGCGATCGAGCATTTTTGCACGCTGGAAAAATGACCATAGACGCTGCATCGAATGTTAAATAATTATCAACAAAACTGTCCGCGTTAAATGTTACAAACAGTAAACTTGAGCTGTCGAAATGCAAGTTCCAATAATTCGAAATTGATTTGCACTGTTTAGGAAATAATCAAGGCGGTTCATGGCCAAAGGGTCAATAATAATAGTTCATTATATAGCCTTTGTAAATTAATCAAACAGAAATAGACGAATAACGATTAGAACGTAGCGTCGCATCCAATCAGCGCGCGTTTGAGGGATTCGAATTTGCTGAAATTCTTGTTGCAAAGGTCGACTACAAAGCGAGGCGATACGATCTCGAGCGGCACGGACGCGGCGAATAAAGCGCCTCGTTGGAATCTATATATCAGATGAACGTTTTGAACGAAAGTTTGAAAGATCTGACTGTGGCAGTGGCGAACAAGACGTATCTCTGGTGTATTTTAAGACCCGTGGCTCCGCTTCCTCTTTATCGCATTCCTCGATACAGTCCTACGGATGACGTCATTAAGATAATAAACGGAAAGGCAGCCTGCAACAGTGACAGCCCTCGTATCACGGCCTTCCCCGCGTTGCTGCGCAATTATTCGTTGAACGACCACTCTCTAGCACCTAGATTACATATATATTTATATCAAGTGTCACATTTATGCCTGGATTAATGAAATCGATATTGATGAATCGCTCCATCGTTGAATTACAAATACAACGTTGCATTCATCAACTGCTCATTTGCATAATGTTTGCCCGGTATTATCCATTTACATAATACACATTATCACAGCAAACACGCGGCGGCGATTTTATTACACTGTAAACTATTTCATTGCAATTGTCGGAACGTCCAATCTCGGTGACAATTAATCTGGAATGTGCTTTGCGAAAATTCCCAACACAAACGCTTCGAGCTTGATCAAGACCGACGTGTGTTCGAAGAATGAAAACAGGACATTTCAGGCTTGATTAAACCTGATAAGGCATGATGCAGCCTGATAAAACCAGATCAAATCATTTTCATCCTGATTTGGTCCATGATGAGACCTGATGAAGCATGATCCAACCAAACTGAACCAAATCAGACCTTCCAAAATTGTTGTAATTTTGCAATGACTGCCCGATTCATCCTTGATAGTGCAGCAAGTTTTTATCGGCGCCAAATTTCAACAGTTGCCAAGGATTTGCTACAAGAATGTTTGAAACAAAGTCTACGGAAAAATGACGAGAGATTCCTAGGCTGCTGGACTGCGCATTCCGGGCGACGGAATGAAAACAGGACATTTCAGGCTTGATTAGACCTGATAAGGCATGATGCAGCCTGATAAAACCAGATCGAATCATTTTCATCCTGATTTGGTCCATGATGAGACCTGATGAAGCATGATCCAACCAAACTGAACCAAATCAGACCTTCCAAAATTGTTGTATTTTGCAATGACTGCCCGATTCATCGTAGAGAGTGAAGCAAGTTTTTATCGGCGCCAAATTTCAACAGTTGCCAAGGATTAGCTACAAGAATGTTTGAAACAAAGTCTACAGAAAAATGACGAGAGATTCCTAGGCTGCTGGACTGCGCATTCCGGGCGACATTGTTACCCGGGAGCACTTGCCGTCGCCATCTCCGCTAGGAAACAATGCGAGTAGCGGTGTACAAGGGGCGCGCTATCAGGGCAGTGTGCCAGACGTTATTAAAACAGAAGCATGATCTAGGTTATCAACGGGTCCATCCTCTCGGCTCGTACCTTTATTCTTGATAAATTCATGGCCCTTTGATAGCTGCTTTTGAAAGCCAAGACTCGAGGTCTCGGCGATTCTTTCACGACTCGTTTCAGCTCGTCAGAATTGCCTCTCTCTGTCCCTCCCTATCTCTCTCTTCCCGCACTTTTTACGATTCATTAACCTTATCTGCTTACATTTTATGTACCATTAACCCAAAAGTATTAAAGCCGGCGAAAAAGTCGTTGGCTCATTCGATACCGTCCTTTTTTCCCCTCTTGCTTTGCATCTGCGAATTACGGAAAATTACATTTCACATGGAACACGGTACGCTGCCGCTGCTTTCGACGTTTCATTAAAATTTCGTTCCCATGTATCGAGTGCTTCTCATTAAACCCGTTACGGATTTTTCAACGCGCGTTTTCTTGCGCGGCAAAATGGAGTGAAACGCGTAATGGGAAAGGTACTTTTATATGCTCGACGTCGATTACACTCGAGTGTCTGCGTGTTTTGTGAAGAAAAAAATGTTCGGTAAATTGCATTTTCCGTGACTGACATGCTCCATGGGTAGAAGAGAACCCAACAGCCGTATTCCATTCATGCGAATTCGAGAACCGTCTTATTTGCTCGAGCGTGTACCTGGGTTTCAAGGTTCCTTTTTGATTTCTCAATTATACAAATATCGACGAGCGCTTCTGGCCAGCGAAATCTCGTTCAAGAGTGCCTCATTTGTGCGATAAAACATGCACAAAACCGTGACCTACGAACCCCAGGATTCATTCGGTTTAAGCCCTTAAAAATTGCTGAATTCCAATTTATAAACCAGCATATTCAGTCTTAATAAAATCCATACCCAATCAAAGCGGAACAATTTTATCCCAGGGATTCTCAGGCTACAAGCACGGAAAACGGGCTCAAATTGTCGCCAACAAAATCGTCGATAAAGTGGAAAGACGGCGATTCAACGACGCGTCCTCGAGGGCATTTCAATGAAACGCATTATCGCGAGAACAAAAAAAAAACCCCCGGGAAAGCTCGGGCATAAAAGCTAATAATCTAGCTGCGATTCGCGGATGAACAATGCGAATCCGCGGCCCACATACGCCATTATATATTTCGACGAGTGCGCCCCGCACGAGTGTGCTACTTACAAGTCCCATTCACGGGTTCTTCTTTCAGCGAGCATTAGCTCTGGAATCGCTCCACCCTGGCGCCCGGCTCGGGCTGAAAAAAAAGGAGGAAAGCGAGCCACCGCCGCCGAGCGGGTTCTTGGGGTTCGTGGATTCGCGAGCGGTGGATCGGCCGCTTTCGGCCATCATCGTGCCTTTGGCGGCCACTCCTCGTCGCCGCCACCCGCGCGAGACGCGGCGCCGTGACTACGCACTATTGATTCGCATGGGAACGAAGCGGGAAGGCAGGCAGAGAACGCGAAGAGAGAAGGGACGAAAAGGGACGAGAAGGAAGGAACCCCCTTCAGCCCCGTGATGTCGATCCGAGTATATTTCGCTTTGCCCACGCGCCGCAATGCAACAACCCCGTGCACGTTACATACGTGGGCGGACCTTGCAGTGTGCTCGAGTCGATGTACGTCAAGGGACATTAACGCTGGTAAAAATCGAGTCAAGCATCCCTACCGCTCGTCCTTTAGCTTAATTCAAGGGCTGGTCTCTCGCCCCCTAGTCCTCCGGGGCCCCGAGAACAGCCGGCAAAAAATCAAGATGCACCCCAGACTTAGGGGAGAACTTACACGAGGTGCGAGAAACGATATGCAACGCTTTTCTCGGCCAAACGTTGTTTGAGAATCGCGGGGGCGAAAATTTAAATTTTCCCGCGAGAGAGCATATTTCTTTTCTAATTCCAGTGCCGGGAAAAATGCTCTTCGCGATTCAGAGGCTGGGGAATGCTTCACGGGAGGTTGTTGTTTCGCGGTTGATGAGACGCTGTTTTTCTCTCCTTTAAACCGCGAGTGTATTTCCGCCCGCCAAGATTCAACATGGATTCGTTTGGGTAATTTTTATCCCGGGAAAGAAACCTCGGGTCTGATTAGAGGATTCGGAGCATTTCGAAATATTTCGTACATTTCTGCATTGAATAGACTTGATTTTTAAGCGAGTGATGATGTTCTCGGAAACAAAAGTTAATTTGCTCGAAGGAACCATTACACCCTTCACCGAGAGTGACACATTTTTTTCCTTGGCTGCAAGAGAGAGTCCGCGGGGTTGATTGATGTCGCTTTTTCCGTCGACATTAACCCTTGGACGCCGGAGTGACTGTTTTCGCGTTTCTTCCCCGGCTTTGGGAGTAATCAAAGTTATAATAGCACGGAAAAGCGATTTTACTCCGGATCCCGGATCGTCACAATCGCGACAACTTGATTGTACCCTTAAGTGGAAAATTCATTTAGAAATGCAGTCAATATTTGCCACAGGATCCAACAAACGCAAGCTCTTTCTCGTTAATACTGCAATATTTGAATCCTGCAAAGTAAACGACTGCTATTAATCAATTTAAAAACTTTCCCTCTGCAATTGCACGTCCGGAACCTTCGTCGTTTTCTTTAAAAAACGCCCGGGAAATTATATAATCGCATTTGATGTTGAACGATGATTAAATTTTCGAAAAGCGACGCGCGGGTTAATTAAGTTGATAAATTTGGATTAATAAACATCAAATGGAGTCCAAGTTTCCCGGATAAATGCCCTTGATAAGTTACACTCTCGGAGGGTACGTAACAAATTACAGCGAAGAGGCATCTTTGTAGGTAAAGTAGAACAATAATTCAGGGTTCCGATATGACGTGAAATACGAGTACGCGAAACGTGTTTACGTACATACGCGTGCGCAACGATCCCCTCGCTTTTATACCTTTCTACCAACACTCGCGAAACGATTTCCGAAATTCAAAATTCATGCAAATTCGCAATACCCTCAATCACATTTGCGTCTCATCAACGGAGGAACAATTTATCGCGGTACCTCCGAATTGAAACGAATTCTGCAAATTGCAATTTAAATTGCGGTTCGGCATAGCCGGGATAGTACATTAAAACGCGTAGAGAAAAAAAACAAAAAACAAGCATTCAATTAAGGCAAAACGCGATTGTTGTAAAAATCCGGGGAATAACAGTTAACGGGGCGCAGCAAAAGGAACCCGCGCATGCGAGAAAACGAAGCTGATTTTTGCAATTTCGCTAACGAGTAAATTCATTAAGCGAATGTGTGCCAACCGGAAGCTTATTGCGCCGAGTGTAACTTGTTGAACTCGTAGGGTTTTATTTTCGGAGCAAACTCGGAAAATGAATTTTATATCGCAGAGTTCATCCGAGCTTAATTAATCCACGATGATTAAAATAACAATCTTGGACCCTCATCGACATTGATTGTTCCCCGCACAAAACTCTTTTTCCCAAACCTTCCCGTCCTCGCGAGAACAATTACAATTGCGTATTACTTGATTTTCTTTGTACTTTCGACAAATGAAGCCCCGAAGCAGCTAAGCGGCGTCGGCGTCGGCGTCGCCGTCTACAACTGTAACGTCGGGCAAGGGGAAGAAAGAGAAGAGAAAGAACATCGAAAGCCTCATTAACGAATTCTCCGGATTCCGGAAGCATTCGAAAGATATACGAGCAGGTACAGAAGCGAAGAGGGTTGAATTTCACGAGTCATAGCGAAGGTTGTAGTGTCGGGGGGTTGAAGACGACGAAGAGAGGGATTCTGCAAGGATTATAGGGTAGGAATCCAACACCTCAACTTCTATTGCTTTGTTGTTACCGGCGGATAAGAAAAGCGAAGAAGGATTCCGAGGAGGGGGAGGGAACGGAGAAGAGGGACGGAAGTGCCGTAAATGAAGGAGACTGCGTAGACCCTGGTTGTACATTTCCCACCCGGAGGATCGTGTCGCGAACGTGCGCAATAGAGCTTAGCTCTGAAACAACAAGCAATCTGTTCCTCGCGCTGCTACCCACTCGGTAATACTGATATCCACCTAACCCTACGGCTCTATTCCTCCTCCCACTCCGCTTTCCATCCACTTTCTCCCAGCTTGCTCGTCTTTGTTCCTTGCGGAGACATCTATTTTCAACTTGGCCGATAGGAGGAGGACGCAATGACGAGGAAACGAAGGTATCGTTCAGGTGAACCGCGTTTGTCACTCCGCTCATTCCTCCATCCTTCCTTCCGGCAAGTATTCCGAGACTCCGCGCGAAATTACCGTGCAACGATTTAATTAAAACGACTTTCCAACTTTGCATCGATTTTACGCCATCGCTTTTTTCTCCGACAGTCTTTGCAATCTTGAAAATACGGAACTCTCTCGAAATTCTTGACGCTAAGAGCCGAGTTCCGCAATTTGGATATGATAACACTTGGAATGAAACTCGAGGGATTTTCTTCGCGGTGGTTGACTGTGACGAGATGCGAGGGAATTGATCTTTGTTTCGAAGATCGCAGTCTTTTTTATCTCATCTTATCGGCTTTGTTGCATGATTATGTTGCATGCAAATTAAGACCAGACGCCGATTCAAGAAGAATCTTAGAGTCCAAAATCTGATGTTCGTTCCGGACCCCAAAAATTTAATAAAGTAAAAATTAAGTAGACTATCGAAATAATCGACATTTCCGTCTTTCTTTTTTCATGAAGTGGGCAAAAATTTTCGTCAAACCATGAAACAGTGAATTTTAGAACGTTCATCGATACTCACGTGGACCGGCTCGAGAGATAAAAAAGAGACTCGCGATTGACGATGAACTTACCTGAAACAAAAAAGAAAAAGGCAAATGAAAACGTTGCAAAATAGGCTGTTTTAAAACTCTTTCCACCGGCTCGAAAGAGACAGTACGCTCGAGGCTTTCGAGATTATCGCGTCTCGTGGAACATCATATGAATGATTAGGATTGATTAAACGTCGTTACGTTACGGAGCGAAACGTATTATCCAGCCAAGAAAACGTGACATTGATTAAGGACGAGCACGTAAATATTTTCGTTACACGCTGCCAAATTCGCGAAACTGGATTTCTTTCCGAAGAATATGGCGTGACGTAAAAGTGTGACGCAACGCGATCCAAAGAAACGCGCTCTTCTTTGCGAGAATCTCGTTTCGGGCTTATCTGATTGGTTGCCGGGCGAGCATTAAGAATACGATACTCACGGCGGAGAGAAAAACGCGAAATTGTTTCTCAGCGCGAGATAACGTTCCGCTGGAAACGCCCGACGCGAGGAAGATCCGGGCTCTTTTTACGGAATACTTTTTTCTCCCAATTTATATTAGTCCGAGATCGAGGAAATTTCCAAGTTCCAACTTGGCCAAATATCAAACAAAAGTCTCGATTGCTCGCGACGTTTTATAGGTTCAGGGGTTCATTTCCTGAAATATAACTCCCCAACTTTTCCAATTTATTTTTCCCGACTCAATATTCTTCATTTTAAAAACAAAATTTTTCAGAACGTCCTGATTTTTCCCTGGCTTTCAGATTTTCCAGTCGAGAGGTCACCCTGGCGTTTCTCCTTCCTCGTTTTCGAGCGCTGCCACGGGGAAACGCGATGTAATTTATCGATTTTCCCCGGCGCGAATTAAAATTCGCAAAAAGATGAGCCCATTTTTCCGCGGGCGTATCATGGCCATTTTTACGATTCCGGGATAAAAAAGTATGAGCGATCGTTACAATAAAGCGTAATAACGCGACGAATGGGAAAGGACGTTTTCGCGCGCGGAAGAAAGAAAAAGCGTCATATCCGCGACGTCCGCACTTTTTTTCTTTCCGCGGGCGCTTATCAATTTTTCCGGAGGATTCGATGTCGTTGACCCTCTCGCGATTCTTGACGAATCGCCGCTTAAACGCGAGAAGACGACGGAAAATTATGCTAGATAAACGTAAATAGCACGCGTCCGAAATGAAATGTAAGCGTGTTCCGAAAGTACGAATGAAATAACAATCCGCTGACGAGATGACAGACGGGATTTCCATAATGCAATCCCGCCACCGAGCAAACTCGGGGTCGCTGCTATTTATTACTTCCGGTATCACATCGACCGTGTTATGTAACGCAAAAGAGTCGTTATCATCCTTGCATCTACATAGCTTTGTCGCCAATGCACTGAATCATCTTTTCATTTGCTCGGTAAATGCTGCATAATTGCGTCCAAAATGTATGTTTTTCCGCGCAAAAAACGGCTCGTTTCCAATAAAACTTTCAATTCCCGAAAGGTTCTTAAAAAAAGAATCTTTCGATTGAATCCACGAAAAACGGTGAAATGCAGCAGGAAATGCGGGAAATGTTTAGAGCGATGCATAAAGGATGGCCGGCACACAATGGATCGTCTCGAGTATCCGTGATTTTAGACTTGCCAATATCAATAACCGGACGCACGTGCTCTTGAGGCCGGAGGCTCGTTGGTTAGGGACACAAGCCCGTTGTAAACCCTTTCGAGGGTTTCAGGGATAACGACGATGACGACGACGAAAAGGGGGCTCGTGCGAGGGACAAAGGGATCGATAAAGATCGCCGTAAGCACAAGATTATTTTCCACGTCACTTTGCACAGCGAGATGCGTTTACGGCCAGATACCGCTGTCGCATCAGGCTTCGCAAAGTTGCAGTTTACGCGACGAAATACAATTAGCCTTTTTGCTCGGCGATATAAAACGCTGATAAACGCGCGGTAATTGCGTAAGCAACGTCGTTACCCTTTACTTCCCCGAGTCATCATTCGCTGTCCCTGATAATCCCGCTTTCCGACTCGCAGAGCGCGGAGAGAAATCTTTTGTCTCGCTCCCGGGCTTCGGGGCGAGAAAATGGAAATTTGAATAAAAGTCGCTTCAATTTCCTCCGGCGCCATTGCGGACGATGACTTTTTTCTACGATCGGCCGCACTGCATCGATCCCGATATTGAAAAAGGAGTAATGAAAAGTGGTTTACGAGGAAGTTCGCCGCTTTGAAAAAGATTCGATTACAAAGAGTTCCAGGAGCCGAGGCCCTATCTATAATTATAATAAAACATGCGACGTCACTCCCGAAGCGGCCTCGATTATCGCAGCGTTTCAGAAAATCCGACAATAACGAAGTTCAATCGCATTCATGGCAATTTTACGCTCGTTTCGCGTCGTTGCGATAAAGACGTATTATCTCGTAGCGACATGTTCGACGATCGACTCGAATCAATCCACTTTTCGCCGCTGTCATTTCACTCTCGGCAAAATTTGCATTCGAGTTTCTCTTCCGTGGCTTCGGGAACGAAAAAAGCGACTTGACAACCTTCAACGCGCTGCATTTTTTCTCCAAACTGGAAAACGAGAGCCAATTTCACAGTTGATCTGACTAATGAATGCCAAGGAGAGTAATATCCAAATGAATACGTAACAACGACAATCTCTTAGACATTCCGCGAGGTAGCTGACCATACGACGGGAGGGAGTGGAGAATTATCATTATATAGTATAGCAGTCGTAACTGACAAACATCATACTCAACATTAAAAGGATACAGACGATGAAAGGTGGCGGGAAAGAGCTTGGTGCAGCGAGTGCGTCTTACATGTTACAACC
>JABFQM010003560.1:0-11438 GCA_022816865.1 Zelostemma sp. ZL-2020
AATTGTCTTCGCTTCTGTCAGCTCCGCAACTCGACCAACTGAGAATCGGCGCGTGCTTTCGCGATTTGCTTCGTAGCCAACCGCTGCATACGCGCGAAATGCCACTTCGTATATATGCATTCGAGGCAGGGCCAAGATTCGTTGATTTCGGCTTATTATTTTCACTGTTTATTTAGATTTTGGCGCTTTTTTGCAGCGATCGATGAAAATTTGACGATCTTACGGACCGATTAGACCGACCTAGATAACTCGGGAAAAATGCAGGTAAAAAAAGGCACGCGGCAATGTTTATCTTGGAATCCACGCACTTGGAACGTGCACATGCGATGTTTTTTGCGCTTCTCGAAACGCCTATAATATTTTTCGAGGGATGAAAAGAGGAGTAGGAACAGTCTTTCCTGCTTGCTTTCTTGTTGTGGGAAAATGTACTTTCTTGAATGTGTTTTATATGACAATGAACGAATTCCCAGGTTTTCCGAAAAAAATTCGGAATGTTTTTGGAATATTATGTACGTTATTTTTGTTATATTGAATAATTGTTGTACATTTAGTTTTATTTTTCGATTCAGAAATGGAGTTGCAAAAAGGTATATTTGGAATTACGAAACGGATATTTAGTTTAATGCTCTGGTTAAAAGACCCGGAAACGAGTCTTTAGATTAATCATAATCTTATTTGTAATGCCTTGTTCAAGTCGTGAGATTACTCTGATCGTGTAATGCGCCAATTACATCCGAGTTTAACAAATTCTGAAAAACAGTTTTGCCATTGCCGAATGTAAATTGCGATAAAAAAATTATACAAAATCAAGTGGCGACTTTTTTAATCAAGCAAGACATAAAAATTTCAATTTTATGACTCGGCGAGAAATTAATAATGTTTACCTTCGAATTTCAAGTTCAAATGTTGGTCAAATGTTCAGGATTGCAGAGCTTGCAAACGCTAAAAATAATTATTAAACTAGTTTGCTTCGTCCGACATGCGCGTTGCTTTTAACAATCACGCGGCACTTTGATCCGGCATAAACATTTTAAATTTTGTACCTCCGAATCTTACTGTTCTTCACTATTACACGTCACATTCTGTTTATAGAAAGCGAAAAAGATAATTCAACGTCAAAAGTTCGGAAAAGATTGATTTTATCAGAATCAGAAAAGATTGATTTTATCACAAAGAAATATTTACTATATTTAGTTACGCATTAAATGTGTTTTACAACGATCAGAACTTCAAAATTGGATCCATTTCCGGAGATTTTAATTCGGAAAAAATTAAGGAATGGCTGATATTTGGTTATTCATGCATTTTTGAAAACAGGGCTTCACAAGGGTACTTTTTCCAGTTAATTACCCATAACTCAAAAAATATCACAATCACATGAATAATAAACAGCGAAGTAAGAAAATACACGAGTTCTGATGACCCGCGAGCCTTTCTTTGAGATCCTGTATCTCGGAATTTATTGATCGCGGAGATTTTTATCAAAATTAATTTTTTTCAGCATTCAGTCTAGTTTAAATTATATCCGATGCTTAGAAAAGGAATTTTATCACGAAATCTGAAATTCAGAACTTTTTTTGGCCATTTTTCTCGTTTTTCCTGCAATCTTTGCGGCGCTATATCTGAAAAAGTATTGCTTAGATAAAGCCAGCTCAAACGTCATTTTTTTCATAATTTTGTGGGCTATAATAAAGTATATGAATATTTTTCCTGTAATTGTGATATTTTTTGAGTTACGGCTAATAAACTGGCTCAAATTTCAAAAATGCATGAGTATTTTCGAACGAAAACTCAGAATTCTTCAACTTACTCCTAAATACATAAATAATTCAACCAAATATCAGCCATTCCTTAATTTTTTCCGAATATCATCAATTTTTTCTGGAGACCGGCCTAAAAGCCGACCTACTTTAGAGGCGCATCATTCTTCTTGTTCAACTTCGATGTTGAAAATAAAAAATAATTATGGAGGATAAAACTGGAGGATTTTCTGTTCAATTGTTAAAATATTGCGTCCACTTACCAACGTGTTCTGAAATCCCATTCGGTATTGTTCGCTGTCTCGTCTTTGCGGCTCCATTTCCATAGATTCTTGCGGATCCACCGCGGAACCGGAAGCAAAGGAAGCAAACTCTTGAAAGCAGCGAACCAAAACGCGCCTCACGAAGCACTGAGACTTTTTGCTCTTTTCTTAATGTCGCATTCTATGCTTGCGCAATTTCGACCGACGCGTCATCGAGCAAACTCGGGCCACGCACTTTTGTCATTTTTCACGGCTTTTCTACGACGGAAAAAACGTGACAGGGTCTGAACTGGAAAGAACTGCCTCCGGCTGATCTCATTCTACGGAAAAAGCGGGGCAAAAATTCAGTTTCGAAAAAAAAACAACTTATAAATAGAAAACCGGGGAGGTTTTGAAAAAAAGAGCGGAATGCCAACGCGCAAGAAAAACTCCGAAGAAATGAAATTGATAAAAGCTAAACCGCGAGTCCCCGCTTGGGCGATTTCGCGTCTTTTAGACGAAAAAACGATCGGGAACGAAATGGGCAAATCGCAAAAGCCTGCGAATTCAATGAGCTTTGTTAGCATACCTTTTTGTCAATTCATTTGCACAGTTAAATCTACACGTGTCGCTGTTATCATATCGAAAAAAAAAATTATACGCGTCACTATAAAAGATAATCCTAATTCGTGTTTATCGATTCACGAAATCTCGGCTGTTTAAACCTCATCCCTGGAAAGCCCTGCATCTCCGAAACGCGTGTTCGACCTTGATTCTTCGGTCAAATTTTTCACACGCCGCGAACTTGCACGCGAACCACTTTCATACTGCGGACTCGACTTATCGGAAAGCGTTGCTTCGCGAGTGATTGCGCCCGAACGTTTTATCGTGCCTCAATTTTGCGCGGGATGAGGCATTTCCATGTAAAAATAATCGTACTTGATCTCGAGGGACTTGTCGTCGCTGATAAATTATTCGGCCGATTGTTACTGATATTTTCTTGCCTGATAAAAACAGTCGAGTTTACGAGCGAAACATCATTTTTATGGCTATCTTTATCTCGTTCTTCGGACCGTGAAAACTAAGTTTTTAATCGTGAAATCGGAGGCAGGCAAGATGGAATCGCCGGGTGTTTAGGCATTTGGAAAATCGTGACACAGAACTTCACTTTTCATTCACGAAAAACACGAAGTTTGTTTACCTACGAGCGGTAGATCGAGACTTCGTGCTCGCAAAGCGGACGTCTACCCAGTAGGACGGTCGACAAGCGACTGATAGGTGCATGAATGAAGAATCAAGATTCTGTGGTTTCTGCAGGAAAAAGTCTCGGGACGCTCCGTAATTTCCTCGTCCTCGTAAGCTCCTCCCAAACCGTTTATCGAATCATTTTCGCGTCGCGAAATGACGAAATACAAGTTCGAGTTTAATTTCAAAGCATTGTTTTCCGATGGGGAAAATGATCGAAGAACGAAAGTCTGAAGTTCGCAGTTTGGGAAATTTGCATGTCTTTTACGAGACGAAACTTTACGATCACGAGATTGATGATGACACTTTGAGATCGTTTTCACGACTAATTTTGTCTCCGATGACATTTAAGAACGCATGCCAAACGGTTGTTTCGCACTGGGTTGTTGATTAAATAAATCAGTCGAAGCTCTAATGATTTGTCATTCAAGGATTTTTACGAAAGTGAGAAAGTACGGAAACCATTTCTCGCGTTTTCGAGAATTTTAATCTAATTTGCATAGATAATCGCGAGATTTATTGAAAGTTTTCATGCTGATTTGTTGAATTGTTCATCGGTTTTTGTTTGTTTTTTTTCGAATAATTGATTTTTCTGTTATCAATTGTTGTAAAGTTCAAAGAATCCCGATTTTTTTCGTGAATTTCAACAGGTGGTTTATTGATGAAATTGTGCTTTATCGAGTGTCTGGGAACTGTTTACGACTCGTTGTTTTGACGTCACTACATCGAGCCGAAGCAAATGTGCAATTTATGTAATAGTTTATTCATGCATCTTTCAATAACAAATCATTGTAGTGACATGATTCCGAAGATACTCTGAAAAGTGCGAGAATCTTGAGGAGAAAAATGGATGATTTATTGTTGCACCTGTTTCATGCGCATGTAATATTTTTCACATGAATGAATTCATTGCTAATAATTTTCAACGAGTAATACGGAAATAGAATTGTTTTTACTTACGTCCATTTTCTCGTTTATTCTTGTCCCAAAAACTTCATCTCGATAAACACAACCAATGCAGAAAAGTTAGAAACAATTATTCTAAGGACAAATGCAAATTTAAAAAAAATTATTCACTCAAGTTTATCGTAGATGAAAAGGTATAAAAATATACAAACATAAATTCGTAAAAAAACGTAACTATGCACAAAGAACATTTGTAATGTTTCCATGAATTTGATTTGTGACCGACTTTTTAATGAACATCAAATTCTTTGTGGATAGTGTTGATTCATTGAAAATCTTCGTTTTATCTGAACCTGATTCACTGTAGAGAACATGGCAGAAGAATCTTATCTTAATTACCAGTTTTCTTAATCGCCAGGCAAACAACCAAGATGCTGTTTTACACAAAAGTTCCTTATATCTAGCCAACAAAAAACGGTCACATAAGTTGAAAAAGTAAAGTGCCTGGGTCATCCTGAAATGTGCAAGACAGAATGAAACATGATTTATATTACAGAATAGAAATAGTATATTATCATAAAGCATTAAATATAACTGACATCTTATAGTAATTATTGTAAAAATACACTGTAGAAACAGCAAACTCTCAACGATTATTACAATAACAAAGTTACAAATTTAACTGAAGCATCGAGCACTAGCTCAAATGCCATATTCGATGTACATTTTGGAAGAAAGACGCTTTGCATAATACTTCTGTAAGTCTAGCTGTTGTGCGTTCCGTACTCAATAAACCAAGTCTTAAAAATATACTTTTTTCTATTTCAAAACTTCAACTAAACATGTATTTAGACAACCCAGTTGCATCAGCCAAAAAAATGTACCATTTTTGATTACTTTGCGTCGTCCTTCATGAAGGTATCTGAAAACGAAATCAATAGTTAAAGTCCGATCAAAACTATTCAAAGATTATTCGTGTCATAAATTTGCAGTTTGCATGTTCGATGAACTCACAAATGAGGAGGATAATTAGGAGCGTGCAGATGATGCCGATGATTATCATCATCTTCAAGTTCTTCCACCACATCTTTCTTTTCAGTTTGCCCGACGTGCTTTCGAACTGAGCGGCTCCGTGCTGCAGCGCGTCTGCTCTATCATCCAGTTCGGAGAGTTTCTGGTCTCGCTCCAGGACTTTGTCCACGTTGACTTTCATGATACTGACAACTTCGTCCACCTTCGACTGCGTTTCTTGCAATTTATTCGGCGACACTCCCTGGGCGCCTCTGGAGTTATCCCCATCCCTCGAATATCCACTGCCTTCCATGACGATTCTGCAAACATTTTCCACGATTTAATAATTATAAAATTCATTCGATCAATTGTTTGTACTTCGAGTATAATAAGTAGCTTCGTTGCAACTGAAAAAAGTTAGTTACGAATAGTTTTGAAAGGAAAATGCAACTGTTATCGCGAAAAACTAATTTGCATGTTATCGTCTACAACTTTGTGATAAAAAGTAGAAAAGCAATATGGCAATTTGAAAAAAATCAAATTTCTGAGTAAAATATTATCTCAACCTTGAATTTTCCACATTACGGAAAATTCCTAGTTTTTACGAATTATATATTTTCTATTGACGAAAATAATTAGGGTAATGCGATTTTAGGGAATCATGAAAAAATAGAAACCCGAGACGGAACAATGGTGCCGATTACTCATCAGGTGATTTTACGTTTGATTTTTGTCGTCACGAGTACACGCCCATAACCTAAAAACTTCAATTTTCCATATGTTATTCTTGCTCCGAAACGCGAAACAGAAGCTTGTAAACTGTAAATAAAACGAGATTTTCCGAATCGGAGTAATAATTTTTTACTCGATTTGGTTTAGTCGGTCGGAAGCATTGATTCGAGGCGTCAATGTTTTTCTTCGGAAATTTAGAGTGCTAATCAACTGTCAACTTTAATTATTCCAGTTACTTACAATTGTTTACAGGAAAAGAAGGACTTAGCAATGAACTAAACCGTGCGTAACGAATTGTCAGAAACTCGAAAGGAACATACGAAGTTGGTATATTGATACTATGATACTAGATACCGAAACTGAGTAATGTCAACGTCGATACGATCGTCGATTTCAAGATGGCAACATCGGTACAAGAGCGCAAATGGTGACGTCAGCGCTCATAAACTCGGCTCATTGCTTTGCATAATTGTAAACTCTATTTTTAACCATCGAGCGTTTCTTTGTACAAAAACATTAATTTGACAATTTTTAAAAGATTTAATATTATTTTAGAACCGCGCGTTACCGATCGTATTTACAAATTTAATTTAGAATTTTTAGCGTATTTTTAGTTGTATATAATATTTGCGGATTAAGTAAATCTCTTTTTGCAAGAAGATCAAAGCATTAATGTATGTCTTTATATTGTTTTTCGCATCTCGAGCAACAAAAAACAAAAAATAATCTTAAAAAGCGCCATCTATGAATGTTATCGTAAACTCTTTCGAAAGACGTCGGTAAAGTACAAATTTTACTAGTCATTTCGAAAATCAAATTTAAATTTCCCGGTTCCAAATGTCTTTTTCGTACAAGCGCGCTTTAAAAAATATTACTAAAACTCAAATAAACAAAAATCAAGTACACCAAAAAACCTTCCGCTCTCTCCGCTAATAAAATCAACACTGCACAATTTGATTAAATTCTTATCACAATCTTGATACCAATTTCGTAATAAATCGAAAACATACAAAACTCTTAAAAAAAACTTTCGTTGTTTCCCAGCGACCCCAAATCCCGAAGCATCGACATACGGAGGGTGCCCTCCATAACAACCCCAAAAGAAATTTAAATAACTGCAGAAAAAAGCGAATCGAAAGTAGGAAAATGCCGCAACTCACCGAACATTACGAGAACCATTTTCGGGAGCCGCGAAGATTCCAAAAGAAGCGTCCTCGGATTCCGCTCAGCGGCCATATCGCGATGTTAAAAGACTGAATAAAATATGTGCGCGCACTACAGACTCGTACTTTCCGCCATATATACGACCCCGCATCGTCGAGGTGCTTTGCGCATAAGGTTTGTAGGGCGGACCCTGTTTATTGACTCGCAACCCCGACGCTTGCGCGGATCAATCGGTGCCGCGATCCTCGTATCATTTCCACGAATCTTACATTAACTTCCCTTCGAATCGCCGTCCGTCTAAAAGCTCCAAACATTTCTGCCCCGGAGTCTCGCCGCTTTCGCCGTTTATTCCCGAGCTTTTTGCGCGAAACGAGGGAAGGAAAGCGCGAATTTTCAAAGTTCGCGGCCCCGCGGAAGCGCCCCGAAGTCGACGGGGAAGTACTCGATTACGAGATATCGCAGCGTAGCGCGACGCCGCGCTTAATACTTGACCGCGGCTGAAAGATTTATCAATACCAGTGCACCTAGTCGTCGACAAGCTCACACCGGAAGTACGCGCTTCGGCCGAAAAAGCGGTGAAAAGCTTCGCCTTCACGACAAAGAAACTCGAACGATATGTGAGTAGAGAAAATGTAAGGTTTTGTGATAACGGTGATGAGAAGATCGCCCGTGGGTGCCTCGAATCTCTTCGATCGCACGCAAAAACGAGATTTCGGGATTTATCGTCAGCCCCGATTCGCGATCGGGCATTTTTTTTCGCTGTGGCAGCTTCGACGCGGGGGTAGTTTTTAGCTATTTCGGGACGATGAAGGTCCTCGCAGCGCAGAGCAGTGGTCTTGACTCGCTTTTCGTTGCTCGTCTTGTTAACCGTCACGTAACATTTTTCGAGTGAATGGTTACACGAGTATGCGCAAAATGTCAGGTGTGACTGCGAATTTCGTCGACTTTCTTTCCCGATTTCGTTCCAAATCGCGAATGCGCGATTTGGAACGTTTTCTTGGCTCGTTTCAGCTTCTTTTTTGCCGCGGTTCGTGAAGTTTTTGGCATAGAGCGGGGTTTTTTTGAAAAAGAAAAATGGGGCGAGATGTACAAACGTGGATCGAAACGTTATATATGTTACGTGGGTGTTCTGTATGTGCTCGATTATGTACTACGGTGTAACACGTACACGAGAATTTAAACATTGAAAAGAATGTCTCATCGATTTAATCCAATTTCCCGGAATTGGTTTACGGGATGATCTTATTTACCGAAAAACATCTGAAATGTCCATAAATTATCGACGCGATCGAATCGATCGATATGAAAGTCAATTATTGCAACGAATTATGTCCAGTCGTGAAACGTTTTGCGATCGTCGCAATTACAACCACGATAAAAGCCGAAGCGGAATAGAATTGTTGGGTATTTTTATACCTTGCTCGAGGCACTTCCGCGTGTCTCTCGGAATAAAAAGAGTGCAAAAAGGTATTCGGTTTTATCCAGCATTTACCGAGTTTATAGATT
Organism: Zelostemma sp. ZL-2020; assembly: GCA_022816865.1. Classification (NCBI taxonomy): domain Eukaryota; kingdom Metazoa; phylum Arthropoda; class Insecta; order Hymenoptera; family Platygastridae; genus Zelostemma; species Zelostemma sp. ZL-2020. Next base: position 8,567 of record JABFQM010003560.1, read on the forward strand.
TTATGGGTTGTAGTGAAATGTTAACTTATCGATGTCACAGTTCGCGACACGCGTTATTTGAAATACCATTCTATTAGTTCATATCAAGTATGAGTCACGGAGAAACGAGCGCAATAAAAAAAGAACGTCATGCCCAGAACGCTGAAACACGTGACGATTAATTCAATTAGGCAGTAATCACGTTCTTGATGCAACCATCACAATTTTCCGGAGAACTTTAGAAATGCCACTTGACATGCTCGTTCGTTGTGTTCCGGTGGCGTAAATTCCAACAATTCTCAACAACGCGAATTGATGGAATGACAGAAAAAGCGAAAGTTCGCCAATTTTTGTAACATTTCGATGTTACGTCGCGTTACGCTTTAGCACCGAGCACCGATCAAGTGCGAACGGCCGAGGAGCGATTTCGTATTTCCCATTTACGATGTTAATGAATCAAGTACCGCAATGAGCGCGAATTCGAGGACGTATTTTAAGACGCGATTTCCCAGAGCTTTCTCGTCAATCGATTTCCTTGCACGGACTATTCGCGGTGCCGGTATGTAGGTGAATTTTCCAATAAAGTACAACAGAGCTTAAAGTTACTGCTTGCAGTCGTTTCGCTTCTGAAAATCTCATCGACTCCAACGGTTCACGGCTTTTCTTATTGGCTTCTGTTTACGCAAAATTTTCATTTCGTGCATACGCGATTGCGTATTTTTTATTCTGCGGTTTTATCGAATTCTTTGGGTGCTTGGAAGATTTATTTTACTTTAAAAATAAATATCGTATTTATGTTTATTTGTCTCTCGATCTACTTGACTGTATTTTCCTCACTTAAAAAATTGATAAATAGTTAATAATTGAAGAGCACTGGCTTGATTTTTTAATTGGCTTTGATTATTTAATAAGTTAATTAATTTTTATGTCGATAGAATAAAGGAAATGTTAAAAAATCAAAGTTAAATTGTATTGAGTTGAATTAATTTAAAAAATCGGAATTCACCCTAGAAGAATCATTTATGTAACTTAAAAAATTGTAACGATCACGTCCACGCTAAAAGAATTTGTTGTAATGTAAAATATGTCTCAAGGGACATTCATAAAAGTATAACCTTTCAACATATCGCGAACATGCGCATTAATATTCCAGAGCCATTCGCACATAAAAATTGCGATAACTGAAAAACTACGATTGCGTGAAAATTATTCTTTCGGGAAAAGTGCTAGATAAATAAATTCACTTGTCATCGGTCTGAAATTGCCACGTTCATCACTGATAAAGGTAGTCGTAATCTTGGAAACGATGACATACCCGCATTTAAACATTTACATAAAATCAATGGTAAAGAGTACATTTATGTACTAAATATCTACGTCCGTGATAGCACTGTTTGAAAGTAATCAAAGTGAAAACTTGCACTTTTTATCATGTTCGCTCGGAAACTTTGCGAAAATTCTCAGCCAAGTTACTGTCCTTCCATTAATATTGAAATTACATTGTTAAAACACGTGCAAATCCTCCTTGTTTTAGTCATAAAAGCGCGTATTTATAGCCTTTATGCATAATGCGGTTTGCAATTATCAATTGTTACCATTAAACGTGTCATAAACCAGGACCGTCTTCATCCATCGTTAATTTACGTAATCAATGCATTAACGTCAAATCCTGTATCGCCTTTGTTAATTGATCGAGACTGAAGTTCGTAACAGGCCCTTTTATGCACTCACAATAAAACCTCATCAATTCACCCCTGCCTCTAATACTCATGACGCAAAATGGGGAGAAAGTTTTTCCAAAAATGCCCGTCTTAGTTACGTGTTTTTGCGAAGTTATTTTCACTTTCCTACTTTTCTTCGCAGCCACTGCGATGTTCAACTTCCCCGGACGATTTAAATCAAAATGTCATTTGCCATTCAATTCTCCGAGAAAGTTTATCGACATTCAGAAACGTGGAATCAGTTTGTAATTCAATTCCGGCGTCTATTTCTCCGTATTCGCAGAGAACGCGAATGTGATTGTCAATTAGCAGCGAGCAATGTTAAGACCTGGAAAAACGGGTTATAAAAATCATGACCTTTTCGGTTCGACTTATTTTCGGTAACCGAGAAGAAAAAATAAGGACAAAAAAGGCATTCGTTCAGCGTTTCAGCGCGGTTCCGTTTCGATCACGCTCATAATCTAATTTATGTCCAACCCCCGGCGTCAATCGATAATTACAGAGCGCCGTTGACCTTTTCTTAAACAGGACTATGATTATCGTAGCTCGCGAGGCATTGACTCGCTGTCGAATCCGTTCCGTTTCGCAACGGTCATGGGGATTTCGTGACTTCCAAGTGCGCATCCCAGCACGAACTCCGACCTTTCCCGTTTCCCATTTCCGCTGGAGCTTGACGGGATTACGGGGTATTTGTTAAGACTCAAAACCCACGCAGAATCCGCTATAGTTTGTCATGGGGTGTATGAAAATAATACGATAACAAGGGCCATTTTTCAAGTCTGGCCTCGAGATACTTTGGATTTCCGAAAGGTCATGCGTTCTCTACTTCATTTAATTAAAGCACGAAATGCGTACTGTTTAATATTCTTCGCGAACTTCTGTCATCGATTTCGCGATGTTAATTATCTACTCTTTTTATGAGGGAAATATTATTTTTATTGTACTCTTCAACTGAAAATAAGGATTTCACATGCTTTTGTAAATTCTTATGATTTCAAATGATTTATCGTAACAATAACAGAAATAGAGTGAAATATAAGTCAATTTAAGTTAGTGATTTGATGACTTCATGAGAGATTAGCCCTTCGGGGAACGATGTTCCGTGATTGCTGGAAACGCTAATGAAACTTTGAATTTAGGGCTACTGAAGGCGGTCTGGCACCGGATGCAGC
>JABFQM010003561.1:0-11438 GCA_022816865.1 Zelostemma sp. ZL-2020
ATTTTTTTCCGTGAAGAAGAAGATATTGTTAAATAAACTATGCTGGCATTATATATGAAATTAATTATGTTGCATGATAAATATTTTTTCCAATTCACCCTTGCATAGGACGACCGGACTACTTTAATAACTAAAAGGGGATATTAATTTACTTCAATTTTTATTCCTCTATGTGAAAACAAGTTTTTCATATTTCGATAGACTATTATACCGTCGCTGGAAACAACAATGTCCGTACCTTGCAAAAGTGACGTGCCATTTTCAATTAGCTCGAAATTTTGTTTCGATGTTTAAATTGTCATTGACAAAGAATCGCATGTTTTGAATTTAAATACATGTGAGTAAAAAATAACTCGATAGTACGTGAAAATTTCAGAATTTATTCATTGAAATACGATGCAAATACATCGAAAAAACGTGAACTGTCAATTTCGAATTCTTTCGAAGTTACGGACCTTTTTCCTTCCGCTAGCAGTATATGTAAGTCTCCGCGAATTATTTAATCGCGTCGGCACTGTCTTCTTGACATTGTTGGGAAAACTATGTTTGAATTTCTGCACACATCTCAGGCCGTCTCTCTGTACGTTCAGGTTTTTTTTATTGTTGGAATTTCGGAGTCATGGTGGGAGTTTAGCCTTGAAAATTGCATTGCCCTTAACCGGCTTAACCCTCCGGCGGGCACTTCTGTATCTCTGTGAACCGACCGCTTCATACCCGTACGCATTTTATTGCGATACTTTTCCCGATTTATTAGATTCTCGCAAAATTTTCATGGATTCAATAATTGAATAAAACTTGTTTCGAATAATTGCGCGCGAGTGGACATGTCACAAACACCAACGAACATTGTATAGTAATTACATCGAGGTTTGCATAAACCGGTTAATTCGCGAAAAACTGACGTGGTCCGCAGAGTTTTTAATTCCGAAACAAAGGAAAAAATCCACCGGAACTTTACAAAGGATCTCGGCTGAATTTCTGACGAAATTCAACTTTGTGTTTTCCTTTATTTAGCCCAAAAGCAAGGAAAGAGAGGCACTGAAATGAGACGGATTTATTATTTGTTTAAACGAACGAAATAGTTTTGAAAAATCATCAAGAACTTACTTATTTTGATGGAACTTTACAAGATTGTTCTCTTCATACAATGGCATCCAACAGCTCGTTCGAAAACCTTTTGGAAAAATGAATTACAATGTAACAGGGACACCTGGAAAATACGGAATCGACTGTTTTAGCGGAGAGACTGAACTGAACTATTCTGGTCGAAAGACCAGACCCAACTCTGTCGAGCGTGAGAGCGCCCAGAACAAAAAGATAAAAACCGGTGCATCGGTTTTTTGACTGGGCCTTCAATTCTCCGGACTTGAAGTTTTCCAGAGGGTGCCAAGGACTTAATTCCAATTATTGTTGTCGAGAAACCTTTGTCTAAAAAAGTATCGAAAATATTGAACCGTGTATTATTGAACTATTTCAATAACACTCCACCGGAAACATTGGAACAATGAAATCACGTTTCAAATTCCAAGTTCGAAGTGTTCTTTTTTGAAGTATTCACACTGCGTAATTATTAGATTGCACTAATATCAATTTTTGACACTGTTAAAACTTCACGAGTGTTTATTTCTGGTATTTCCGAAACTTAAATTAAGGTCGAGCAAGTGCCAATGCGACACTTGCTCGTTTTATTAATTTTGAAAAACGCTATCAATTTTTGACACTGTTGAAACTTCACAAGTATTTATTTCTATATTTCCGATATTTAATTTAGGGTCGAGCAAGTGTCAATGCGACACTTGCTCATTGTATTAATTTTGAAAAACGTTCGAAGAATTTCACGCCTTGAGTCATTGGTAACTTGCATTTAACTGCGCGATGAAACGAATGCACTGTATTTTGATCATTCTTCACTCGTAATTTTTTGATAGAAACACTAAAATTATGGAAACTTTGGTTACGGAAGTTGGTTGCCAGAATTTCAAAGTTGTTCACTTCTTGAATTTTTTATTGCAGGTAAATTTTGATGTGACGTACAGACATTCCTCGCGAAAATACTCTGGAATTCAGACATCCACCGTGCACTTTTCGAGATTAATTTGACTTCTGCAAAAGGTTTGTACCGAAATTTTTAACAACCGAAAGAAACAATTAGAAAACCGAAAAACTCGACCACGCGCTGCTATTTTCCATTGGTTTTCGAATTAGCAAATAAAAACATTCCATAACTAAATTTAATATTTTTGTGCTTGAAGTAAAATCCTCTTAAATTTCTATCTCCGACTCTATTGAATCGGGAATTTTATACTTTTCATTCTTCATCAAGTCACATTTTTACCCAACAAACGATGAGCTTGAAAATGCGATGTTAAAACGAGTTATTGAAAACGTTCGTCAGTATTTTAATGCTTTATAGAGGCATAAAACTCGATGGATTTAATAAAAATCAAAATGCAACGCGTACACGTCGTATTAAATAAACCGCGACAATGAAAGATGTGTAATGTCACGAATGCAATCGCGTTTGACATAAATGTAAATAGTTACCCGTTGATTTCAATCAATAATCCCCTTGAGTTGGCTTTGTTCTTCGTACATATTCGTAATGTTTGAATGAAAAATCGTCCATTTTTAATAAAGAGAGCATTGCGGATCCATTATCAACATTTTATATCAATCGGAATATTTGCGTTCAGTTCGAGTTACGTTTGAAAGTCCGAAACGAATATTTCAATAACCAAATCGGCTTTGAGAACTCATCGATTACAATTTTTTTAAAAAACGTCCATCAATAATTAATTTACATCCAATTCATGCTGATCGGTCCTCGCGACGTTGACACATTCAAGGGAATGACTCGGATTATATATATACCAGAAACTCGTATCCCGAAAATCCCCCAAAAAATTATCAAGGCCCACGCGCAAACAGACAACAAAATTTTTTCTTCAACTGGATCCAATTCGTAATTTTTTGCGCTGAAAGTCAGGGGAAAAAAGAGGTCCCGAGGCAATTTCCTACAAAATAATTCTACGATAAAGTTCTCGGTTATTTCAAAGTGAAATTTTAAGTTGGATACGCGCTCGCCATCGAGTCACGGCATAAATCAAAAGGAACAATATTAAACAAGAAAGTTGAGCGCGCTCGTATGCATCCAACGGTACCCTCCTTCTGCTTTCATTGATACCAAGTTTTCGCTGTATTACGTGTAATTCACGCGCTTGCAGGCACCGAAGTACATAATACGCGAACTCGGTGGTTACATACGAGCGCGGTAAAACCCCTGTAGTAGCACCAAGTATGATACACGACTACGAGGAGTGTTAGGCAAGTCTTCTTGGCCCACTGTACTCCACGTCGATTACCATTCAACGCGTGTATCGTACGTCGAAATGACTTTTCCTTCACTTGACGTTAGTACAAGCTCGCATAATTAATTTTCCACCGCAATAATTGACGTGTTTAAGGGCTTTTCGACGAACTTTGCATTACCTTCGGACTTTCTTATCGTCGGATTTTTTCCATTTTTCAACGCTGTACAATAAAGGCTTGTCGAGTGAATTATTCGATCGACGAAAGTTCCTTCTAGTGGATGAATGTTTTTTTACGCTATTTAAACACGAGCAATCGCTTCGGAAATTTTTTTCAAAGAGAAACAAAAAATTGTTGAATACATGACGGTTCCACCTGATGTTTTTTTATAAACTGTGACGTCATAATATTAACGATCTTGAAGAATCGATATTATTAAAGAGAGTGCTGTTCTCATTGTGTCAACAGAATAAAATAACAGACATATTTTCCAATAAGCTGAATTCGGACCGGTTCTATTTTTTGAAATTTCGGTAGTTATTACGGGCTTCTTAATTATTGAAAAGCAAAAGCGAAAATATCTTTTATCGTTGAATTGACATGGCTAAAATTGAATTACATTTATTCGTTCATTGAATTGTTTTTATCGAAAGTTCAGTCAATTGAATGATTATCAACAAGAACTAGTAATTACGTGATCGTGACTTTGCATATTTTATCACTTCCGAGGTATGAAATGTGTATCGGGATCTTGACCTGTTTCATTGGAAAATTCTTGTCAAGCGTTTCAAACACGATGCTGAAATCTTGCTTCAATAGATTAGTTACAGGTTGCGAGAGTGTACGTAGTGCACGCGAAACGTGATACGTCGCGTGGTAAAAGTTGATCGTGAACTTCACAATTCATTATTTGAAATACGATTCCGCGAACAATTATTTCAGAGATTCAATGCCAGCTTGCTTTCCGAAATTTCATTCCGCGCTAGTCAATAACTCGCCACATTTTCAATTATTGCAAAACGCAAAACGTAATTGCTTTTGAACGAACGGAAAAGTTTCATTGAAAACGTCGGAAATGTTTCGCTACGGTTTTGTGTTTTCGGGAAAATTCGTTTTTGCGGCGAACGTTCGGTCGGAAAATACACGGTCGGTTTGTTCGATGCTTTTTATTCGTTACGTTTTCTGGAATGTCACCTAAGTGTTAATAACGTTCGAAGCCGCGCATGCTTTCCAGCAAAGAAGTGTTAATATTTGCTCAAAACCTTTCAAATTCTTTCCTTCAAACTTGCCGATTTCTGGAGAAACATTTTCTTTTTTGTGCGCGAAGTTTCGAAAGGGCTCATTGACATTCCAGATCGCGCATGATTATTGATCTTTCAAAATGCATTTGGTAAGCACATAAAAGTGACATTTACCTTTGTCTTTCGTGCCAAGGACCGAAGAAAAAGTTTAAGCGCGTTGCTCTGGAAAATCATTAATGCGATTGCGCCTGCTTTGCATTTTTTGTTGAAGGGAGAATTTCAATTTCGCAATAATCACTAAAAACGACATAGTTCTTTATCAATCCTTGAAAAAAATTTTTACGAGCTAGTTTTTTTTACTTTTTTTCGCGTGGACTTCCATACAATTTTGTTATTCAATCATTTTTTCTTTTAATTGTAATTTATGCACCGTGAATTTTTCCGTCGATGTTATACAATCTATGATCAACAGAGATTTTGTTCATGTTTTCCATAGGAAAAATGTTATGAGAAACCATACGAGTCTTTTGCAGCCTCCGAGTAAAGAAAAAGCGTGCTTGCACACGTAACTGCACACAATTCAACACGGAAGAATGACCTGCCTCTTATGTAAACTCGAAATAAGAAAACGCCGGCTTGCACAATGCTTATATGACATTATTCCACCCCATAAGATGAAGACAAAGTCTAAAATACCACAATGGTATTATCAGTTTCTTCCATTAATTATTTATAGAGATTCATAATTTCCTTGAACTATCGTTTTAAAGGGTACTATTCAATGGCGAAATTAATGTAGAAGTTACTAACTGAGTTGAGTCGTCAGCTTTTATTCAAATCCGAACTTTGCTCTTTCATGAGCGCATAAACTCATACAAATCGATGCATAAATGCATAAAAGAGTCGAACAATGCGGAAATTTTTATGCAGATGCGTGCATAATAAGAGACAGGTAATTAATGATAGAAGAAATTTTTTTCTCAAATCGGAAAATGATTAGCGTTCATCATTCATGATGATTCAATGGGTTTCTCAATTTATAGAAATGCGGCTGTAATCTTCATTGCGTAATGGTCAACAAAAAACTTTCGTTTACGTTTCGGGAATTTCTTGAATTAATTACAACTACGAATTTATATTTCAATTCAAAGTTCAATTTTTACAAGAAATCGAGTCTGTATTTGATCTTCAATTCTTTCAAGTACGAAATGTGTCAGTGAGAGGAAACGACGCAAAAAACCTGTTCGGGGCCTTCTTTTCTTAAAATTACAGGTGCGGATTCCAGAATTACGTTTCTCGAATATTTTTGTATTTGGCTTATTTCTATTGCGAAAACGTTAATTTTTGTGAAATATAACGTGGTTTTCAATTAGGAAATTTATAGCGCATATTCGAAGGAATAGTAATAATTGACGTGGAAGTGAATAAATTTGCGTAAACGAACTGCTTACGAATTTTGCGACAATAGAATTCACCATCGTCGTTAGTTTTGTGAAAATAAGTTTACTCAATTTTACCCAACTTTCCACCGCTGTAAAAACAAAAAATCGATTCCAAGTGCAAACATTCGGCGTTAGAAGAATGCAAATGAAGTTTTCATTCATAACAAAAACCGATTGCGATTTTTTATCGAAACTCTAACAATTAAGACACCTTTAACTTATACATAGTCAATTTCGGACGAATAGTAATTTATTTTTCAATGACTCATGTGAAAATATTATTTAATCTCACTTTTAAATGTCACACTTTCACCGGTGTCACACAAACCCAGAAAAAACATTGATTTTAATGCCGAAATCGTTCATACTTCAAACAACACCGCAAAATTTCGTATAGTTCAAGAAAGGAGCGGTTTCACTTTTTTTCACATCATTTTTTGTTAATTACGCCGGAGTAATCGTACATTAAAACACTGCTATACTTAAAAAAAATTTTGACCATCGGGTAAATTAAATTTGCAATCTGCGAAAAATCGCAACAATTAAAATAAATTTTTTGCATTTTCCGAAAATACAATGTAGTGAGAATATTGTTGGAAAATTAAATTTCCAAATTGGTAAAACCAACAAAAATACAGCGATCCAACGACGCCGTTCCTATGCTCAAGAGCGCACGATATTAAAAACTTTTTGCACGATTACTCGAAAAGTTTTTAATACTTTTTGACAGGCTTTTTTTTAAATAATTCAGAATATCCTTCTTCGTAAACGAATTTTCGTTATAAAATATTTTAATAGCCAAATAAAGAGTGAGATGTTTTGTTAAAAACTGAAATTGTTCTTCGAAATCGAATAAACTTATTAACAAGAAATTATTGAAAAAATTATTTCCTCGCGGTTGAACGAGAAATAAATCTTACGTAACGCTTAGATATTTGATTCGTCATATTGCCATTCTTGAACAAATTCTAGAAAATCATGTACTTTTCGGTTGGTTGGAGGTACGTAATTCCGTAATAGAATTCAATAACATCGTGCGACCTTGCAGTACTGTATTCGCACCTGTGGAAATAAAAAAGTTCGCTGCTCTTTATCGAATCACATTACGAATACTTCCCGAAAAATTACAGCTTCTGAAACGGTACTTGCTGGCGTTAATCTTCATTATTTTGGTCAGCGAGTCACGTATCTTTTCAATCCGTGGGTCTCAGCCTCCGGAAATAACGGTATTTCGGAGGCTGAGTAGCGCTGTCATTACCGGGATGAGTTCCAGCTTAAAACCCAAATCGTGTTCTCTACTTTTGTTTTCGTCGAATCGATGAATATTATAAAAACATATTTTCAAACGACTCGAAGTTAAACGTCGATAACATGAAATATATGCGCTCAATATTTGTGTACACGTAGAAATAAAGCATTCGTGAAAGTTCTATTCTTGGCTTTTTCAACGTAGAAAACTCGCGTTCAAATTTGTTCTTTATTTGATTTTATAACGAGTGCGTTATTCAAGAGCATTGTCATGTGAACAAGGAGATTCCCTCAAAGTGACACGATCGATCTGGAACCTCATTTCTTATGTCTGTCGCGTTTCGGAATCGACGTAGAACGCGTCATCGGAAGAGTCGCATAAAACTCATTTCGACCTCCAATCATCGTGTCGGCAATGATAAATTGTTATTATTGCGACATACTTGTCATTTTCAATCGCTTCTTAGTTTTCAAATTAAAAATCCTACTATATTGGCATTGCCATTTAGTTTTGCATGCAACCTTCATACTTTTATTAATTTACTTTGGACTCTTTTTGCAAAACAATTGAATTTTAAACGAGTTTGTAGAAAACTTGAAAAAAATTTTCGTTTTCATTGTACTGACATACTTTTTCTCATTTTCAAGTTATCGCATGCAATTAAAGCGATAACTTGAAAAAAAAAAACAATTTCAATGTAGTGGAAAACGATATGCTAACGCTAAAACGCTTTAATAATACTGCTCGTGTAAAATGCAAAAATAATTTTGCTCAAAGATTTAATTGTTGAGTTAAACTCACGACGAAACAAATTTTTGTTCACTTTCACAATAGCAACAGTGCACAAAAATTGATTTTCAATGTAAATGCAATTTTCAAATAAATCGTATCTTCCAACCCGGAAATGCCTCACTCAATGTGAACTAAAACCGAACAGCATCAATCTCAAATCGCATCAATCACATCTCAAAAGGCCTAGTAATAAATAATGCATCGAATACTTCGATACGTTGAGCGATCTCGCTGTTGTACGATACTAATTTGAAGTTTTCGTTGCGATGAAAGACTTTTGAGTAAAAAAAATTGCAAACTAATCAGTCCCCGCATGAAGCCACGAGACAAAGTCTAAGCACAAAGTTAAAATCTACTTCATATGTTCCACTGAAACTTCTCACCACGATCACCAACACTTTGGTACAAGTCACATGCGAGGACTTTTCTCGACCCCATAAACAAGCTCATTCATCAAAACAAACATTATCAAACAACGATCACGTGCTTCCAAATTTCCGGTGCAATAATTTAATTTTCTTCCAATTTCATTCCTACACTTTCGATCGCACGAATTTTCCGAGCATTTCGTTGGTAACGCGCTTTGTCAAATTCAAGTTATCGCCATGATTTTTAGAGCGTTGTAGTTCAATTTCACTAACCTTATTCAAAGCCCTACGGAATTAAACTTTCTCCGAGACGTGGCTGAATTGCTGAAGAGACCTTCCTCTTCAATGAAGATGTACCATCAAGAGTTGACCAGTCCCAGGCTCCACTTGCACTGACTTTGACAATGACAAAACTTTCCTAAGGGTTACGACGTTTAAAGTGAAAAACGTATTCCCTCTAGTTGCCTTGGCTCCTCGACGTCTCTTTGACGATGTCCCGAAAGATCCTCACGGCCCGGATTGGTAGAAAGAAAGAGAGAGAGAGAAGGGTAGAGATAGAGAGAGAGAAAGAAGATCCTCGTGAAGAACAGGTCAAGCACAATGTGTTCGAATGGGCCGGTGGGACAGCGTTCAAGTGCTCAGGCTCATGGGAAAAGAGGTGGCTCATGTGGTGGGGATCGCCCCCTGCGTATCTTCGAATAATCGCTAGCTCTCATTATTATATAGTTTAGGGCCTGGTTTTTGCGAGCGTTATTCCGACTCCTTTTTTTCTGACGACGCAAAAAATGTATATTAGCCAATAAAATAAAAACTTGTTCAAAGTGGAAACTTTTTTACGAAATGATTGTCAGGACAAGTTTTTGCCGTACGATCCGCGTTGATTTCAAGAACTTCGAAATGTTTTAAATGTCAATGGAGGAATTTAACTGAATTTTAAAATGTGTAGGTTCAAGTCGAAATTACGACATAAGTTTTCCTTCGATTAAGAGTTTATATTTTTCGAAGTATTTTGCAAAAGCGCCGTAACGTGAATTTTAATTTATCATCGAACTTGTATATTTGTGCATTCCTTACTTTTTATGCAGAGTCGGAAAAAATGACTCATCTCAAGACAATTGTTTCTATTCATTAATTCCGGCAGTTCTCGTTGCTGAAAAGTTGCATGATTCTATTGTTACTGAAACGTGGCGCTGGAGAATAAATTATCATTATCCTTTTTCGAATATACGAGGTGATGATGCCTTTTCCATTTCGGTAGTGATCATTTTAAATTGCAATGACGTTAAGAAACGCTGAAGAATTTTTATGTGTTTTGAAAATGGAGAAAAGCATCTGTGACGCTTTTGCGACTGCTTTTAATTGATTCAGATTCCATGACTTCAAGAGGGACCCTATTTTCATCAACTGTACGGATTTAGCATAACCAGTTTCTTTGTGCTGTGGACCGCTTCCTTCAGGGTTTCCCAAAAATTCGCCAAATTGATTGGCTTGGCAAAAATATTATGACTGCGGGGAAAGCAATGTAATAATTGAATATTTAAAAAATGAATTTCATCGAAAGTGAAGGTAAATAATTTAGAAATACTGAATTTTAAATGGTTGATGACATATTGGTGGCGCAATTTTTTGAATTCAAGGAGCCCACGGGTCATTCACAACGTAAACAGGTTTTTTTATTGTTGGCCTTCTCCGAACAGTTCTCTTTTGTAGCAAATGAATATTATAATATTTAAATAGAGCAATACGAATCCGAAATTTTTTTTAAATGTTTGTTTTCTTTTTGCAGTAATATTATCATGAATATAATGATTTTTACGCGTACAGTTTCAAGAGAATGTCAATTTTTTTCGTAATAATTGAACGATACTCATAAATGTTTTAGAAAACTTTATTTAGATTTTACGAAAAATACCTTCTGTACTTCGAACTGAAAGTGAGTGTTTCTGTATTGATACTAGATCACTGTGACTGATTGATCAACTATTTTCAAGTTCACTTCAATTTTTGCTCATCGATAATTGCGCAATTGCAATATTTATAATTGCGATTTGCATGAAAAGGTATTCAAACAAAAAATTATCGATCCAGTTTCCTGGCGTTAATTCATGATTGTACATTAGCGCACATTGTGTGTGATGCAAGAGTTCATACAATAATTATTTATGAAGAATGAATGAAAGGTAGATCCCACTAAATTTACAACTACAATATCGGATATGCCAACTGTGATGTTAATTTTACCACCAAATCCAATATAATTTACCTCCCATTTTTACCGGTTTCTGAAATATGAAAAAGTCGAAGGATATGCAATGTCCATTCAAGATGAGGTTTCCAAAAATACTGTATTCTCTGAAATAATGCACTCGGTCGATTTTGAAGAGTTCTGTCCGGTTAATAAAAGAAAAGCATTCCGAGATACGAATTTGTTCGTTAATAATTTCAAATAAAATACAACATTTATCGTAGGACGACGAGAAGCTTTAATGATTGGACATTAAAAATGTATTCAACCGGACTAAAGTCTCATAGTTATCACGTGAAACCGGCTTGTCAGATAAAAAGGACAGTTTACGGTAAAATTTATGCTGCGTTTGGTGACCAAATTACTAAAACTTATTCCAGTAATGGTCTCACTAATGATTGGAGTAGTGACTAATTTAGAAACTCAGACAATTAGACTTCTTAAATCAAAACAGATTCTGCTGATGAAGCTACGTGAGCATCCGCCATATTTTGTGAAATATTTAATGTGTCAAAAGAACGGTAGCGAGATAAATTGAGGGGCCGGATCGAAGAACCGACGCTACGCTCGAAACGCGTAGAAGTATTGACCAAATCTTGTAAATCGTAAGTTTGAAAAAATATTGAATAAACATAAAAGAAAAAATACAGTCATTTAGAGGCCATAGTAGCGCATGTTTTTTGTAAATAAATTATTTTTACATAATCATTATTTTTTAAGATAAAAAATAAAATACAAAAAATTTTCTAACCTAAAATCGATGTTTTTAAAAACTTAAATCGCGAAATCTCA